>JAQKPX010000020.1:16846144-16862896 GCA_030068255.1 Clarias angolensis
GAGCTGAGCTGCCTCGCTGTTTTCTACATCCTCATCTGCCACGACCGGCGTAGTCCGGAACCCAGAATAGAGCCGGGTGAGAGCTTCAACCCGCTTCTGTTTCTCCTGCCTGCTATCTGTGACATGCTCGGAACCTCCATCATGTATGTTGGTAAGAAGGAGCTGTTTTTTTTATTATTATTATTATTATTATTTAAAAAAAACTTATGAGACCTCTGACTCACACATGTGGTCTTTGACACTATTAATATGCAATGATTCATATTCACACCATCCCAGTGGCCACAGATGACGATTGGTTCTGTTTTGAGTCTGGTGGAGGCGCCTCAGATAGTGTTTCCTTCCCATTGTAACCGGTTCTTTGATCATTAGGAATAAATGTATACCTTTAAAGCTGCTTTGTCGGCTCTTGCCTGAGTCCCAGCCCTCCTTCTTTCTCATCATGACTTTGGACCCAAAAATTCGGAGTGATTTTGTATGGGCATGGGGTTAAGTGCTTGTCCCCAAGGACCCAACAGTGGCAACATAGTGGTGGTGGTCATGGGTTCAAACTCCATCACCACCACCACCACTGTGTAAGGCAACACGGTGAAGGTGATGGTGATGATTTGCATTGCAATCATTGTTTCTTGTAAATGAACTACTTTATCTGTGTTTACCTTCAAAATGGATCTTGAATGTACGGAACAGTAACTGGACATCATTGATCCCTGCGGGTCTTTGCAAAACATGCACCCAGTTTTTGACCTTAACCTCCCCACCGCCTCTCTTCTCTCTCTCTCTCTCTCTCTCTCTCTCTCTCTCTCTCTCTTCTGCATCTAGCACTAAACATGACCAGTGCTTCCAGTTTCCAGATGTTGCGGGGAGCGGTGATCATCTTCACCGGCCTGCTGTCGGTGGCTTTCCTGGGTCGCCGGCTGGCACCCAGTCAGTGGGTCGGGATCCTGATCACCATCATGGGCCTGGTCGTGGTCGGCCTCGCTGATTTCATGAGCGGCAACAAGGAAGAACACAAGCTGAGTGAAGTCATTACAGGTACATGCGAGGCTTCAGGTCACCCTGAACTTTCTGCAAAAGTTTTATTTTATTATTAAATTCTCGCAGGGGAATTCAGAAAATACTCTGTAGCATTGGCTAAAGATCAAAACCTATACATTACTATATATAATCAGAAATATTTTGGCGTGCTTGCTTGCTCAAGGTATTTTAAGGTGTAGTCTAAAAAAAAAAATGTGTTCTTTGACCTGCAGGTGACCTTTTGATCATCATGGCTCAGATCATTGTGTCTGTACAGATGATCCTGGAGGAGAAGTTTATTTATAAGCACAACGTTCATCCTCTGAAGGCGGTCGGGACTGAAGGTAAAGCTTTGCAACAAAGTGCTGTGATCCTGCATTAATCCAGGAATTAATATTAATATTATTATTATTATTATTATTAACAGTTGTAAATGTTTTCAGTTCATGTTAATTTGGCAAATTTCATCAATGAGATTTTAATCTCTAACCTGAGTTCAGCTACTTACTAATAGTTAAGTAACTTGTTTTTTTGGCTGTATTTTAATTTAAAAAGTGCGTGAATGAATATGATCAGGTTAAACATTTTAATTAACGCAGGTGTATTACGTCAAGCAAATATCCTGTATATGAACATTGTTTATTTCACAGATAAATAACATTATAGCATTAATAGCTGATAAAACATTCATCCTTTTGTCGCCGTAGGATTTTTTGGTTTCGTCATCTTGACCATCCTCCTCATCCCGATGTTCTACATCCCGGCTGGGAACTTCGGCACCAACCCGCGGCAGGTTCTGGAGGACGCTCTGGATGCTTTCTGCCAGATCGGCCACAAGCCGCTGATCGTGCTGGCGCTGCTGGGCAACACGGTGAGCATCGCGTTCTTCAACTTCGCCGGGGTCAGCGTGACCAAAGAGATCAGCGCCACCACGCGCATGGTCCTGGACAGCCTGCGCACGCTGGTCATCTGGGTGGTGAGTCTGGCGCTGGGCTGGGAGGAGTTCCACGGCCTGCAGATCCTCGGCTTCCTCATCCTGCTGCTGGGCACGGCGCTCTACAACGGACTCCACAAACCCCTGATGGCCAGACTGCCCTGCTGGTCTGCAGCGCGGGAGACCGAGCCGGGAGAAGAAGACGATACGGAGAGACTGCTGAACTGACGAGGGACGGACAGCAAAGCGCAATGCGGACTCTGCACCAGCTCTGTAGAGCGCTGAACTGACTCGATATGTCCGGAATCCGGAACATTTTAAATCTCTCTGGGTTTTGCATTTTTATTTGATCTTTTTCTAGTCACATGACCACCAGGACTGATGGTAGAAGGGGATGCTACAATGCTCGTCGATGTCAGCAGGCTGTTTTTTTTTTTTAAATTTTTTTATAATTTTTTTTTTTTAGATTTATTAATTTCTCATGGTGCCATATTAGATTTACCAACGGGTTAGAAAGGGACAATGAACACGTTTAGTTCGTTTTTAAATAATTTTAAGTTAATTTTTTTAAATCCCTAAAATAAAACTGCCCATTTAATGTTTTTTGGTGGCCAATAATATGCTGACTTTTGAAAATGTGGGCATTTTTACTTGTATTCTTCATCATGTTATATAGTTATTATATAACAGATGATCCTCGATGTATCAGTCACTATAACACAATGTTAACACTATTCTATATGAAATGAAAATAAAACTGAGTGATTTGAACATCTTCTGTTCTGAAATAAGAAAATCCGTATCTTCATGTAATTGCTGGCTTGAACATGTTTTGTGTGAATCCCTGTTTTAATTAAATGACATCTTAATATTTTTTTCTTTGTGTAAGCATGTTTTATTTATTTTTAGGGAGACGATTTAAAAAAAAAAACATTTATAGGTTATTTAATAGCACAGTGAGTTGAGTATTGTTATAGTTATAGCTACATTCCAGAGATTCGAGATACCAAGAGTATGAGTGCATTGGAATGAAGAAATCGCTGAGTCAGTGATAAAAAAAAAAGTAAGATAAAGTAGAATGGACATGTAATAGAGGAAAGATTTCAGAATTATTGTCCTACTTCAAATTTATAAATTGCTCGATGTCTTAAAGGTTTACTTGCACATTTGATGTTACAGTTTTTATATTGCACTTTGTTTTTTGATGATCAATAGGTGAAGGATAGTAACTCAGTCTTATATCAGATACATGTACAGTACACTGGTTACATCAGTAGGTCTCTGTATGACAAAGATAAACACTTACAGGAGTGAGATATGCGTGCACTTTTGTTCCTTTGTTCGTTTTGCCATCATTCTGACTGTGCTGGTAAAGAAAAGCCTTTATTTAGTATTTTACAAAGTATTTCCTGTATATTTAATGTACTATGATGGAGAGTTTGATTATTTAGAATAGAACGTACAGAGTACAGTATATTCAACATGAGGATTTGTCTGTTTAATGTAATGGTGTAATTAGAATTATATTATTATTATAAATAGTGGAGGTAAAAATTCTACACAGCTCCTGTTAAAATTGCAGGCTTTTGTGATGTGTATGATTATTCATGTCCGACTTATTTTGCCCAAAAAATTACAATACACACTTATTCAACCTGGTTATATGTCTCAACTAATACAACAATGATACTGCATAGGGATGTATAGTCTACTACAAGTTATTACACAAGATATATAGATAAAAAAAAAACAACAACTATAAATTAACACATGGGATTAGGTAATTAAGTCACAAAAACAACAGCCAATTGTTATTTTAAGACTTGAAGGTTAGCTGTTCTGGAACAGTTCTTGCTGCTATAGCTCACATCTCACATCACTCATCGTCTATATCGCTTTATCCTGTATTCAAGGTTGCGGGGGGCCTGGAGCCTATCCCAGGAGACTTGGGACACAAGGTGGGGTACCAATCCATTTTATATATATATATATACACTGAGTCAGCCAAACAATTTATGATGTATATTATATTACTATATATTTGATCATAATACTGTATTATCATATATATGTACACTGTATATCAATGTACCATATAGCAATAAATTTTGTATTAAAATATTTAAAAGTTTTTCTTTTCCTGAGGTGTGTATACATTTTCTGGCGGACTCTGTAAATATATATATACAAATTATATAAAGAAGCATGCTGTGAAATACAGTATATGAAGAAGTGTCTGATGGATTAATGCAGCATATCTTTAAAATAGCTATATAATTGGACCTCAAGGACCTTAATTAACTTCGACCCCCAGTACCGCCATGCTGCCACTGTGGAGCCCTTGAGCAAGGCCCTTAACCCTATCTGCTCCAGGTGCGCTGTAACCTTGCTGACCCTGAGATTTGATCCCAGCTTCCTAACTTGGATACATATTCTTGGGTAAAGCTTTAAAAAGTGTAGTGCACCCTGGAAGGTACCACCCCAGTAACAAGGAAAGTCCAATTGTGTGTGTGTGTGTGTGTGTGTTTTCCCAGAAGACAAAGGTTCATTGGAATGCATGTGTAGGAATATAAATATTACATTACAAGTTAATAAATATTGTTATGTATCTCTGAATATGACACACTGGCTAGTTGCGCCTTTGTGACGTCACACGCTGGCAGAAGCGCGAGCTCCGATGGCATCGATGAGCCGACTCTAAAGGCGCTGCGAAACGCCGACTATCCCATTAAGCGATTCGTTTTAACTCGTTATTTTAGTTACGTTACTATATCAACAGACATGTCGCCTTCATTACATTGTCATGGACTTTTTATGGATAACGTTTTCAAGGCTCGGGTTGCGGCAGCTGCGGGTGAAGGTAACAGTAAAACGCTAGCTGTTGTTTTTTCCCCCTTCCTACCGGTTTTCAGGCGAGTCACGCCTTCTTTTCTGCGATTGGTTGGTAACGACGGGATTCTGACGTTGGATTGGCGTAGAGTCCTTATGTACAAGGGAACAACCAATGAGATGTGTTAGACCAGAATGTGGATGGGAAGACAACTAGCAAGCTAGCACAGAAACGTGATTTATTCAGCGCTAATAAGCGCTGTGGAGTGATAAAGCTAACTAAATCAGCTAACTAGGTATTATTATTAAAACTAAACTAAAACCAGCCTTCTTATGTTCTTGGTTAGTTAGCGTTAAATGTGCGTTGCCAAGGTGACGCTTGGGGAGGTTAACTAGCAGAACCCGCGCTAGCTGTAAACAATACATGTGTATTAGCTAGCTGCTCTGATTTTAGCCTGCGACTGGGTGACCTTTCAGTTATGTATATTTATATAAGATAGGAGGAAAAAATAAAACACAGTAAATGTTCATAAGTTGTGGTGTAGTGATACAGTAGCTCTCTCCAACCGCAGTATTGACAATGTGATGCTCTCAGGCTGAAGAAGACAGAAGTATTACAGGTTTTACTATTATTACACACATTAATAAAAACAAACAAACAAACAAACAAAAAAAAGAGCTGAAAAAAAGTTTATAGCATCATTTGTTTTAAAATAATGAATTGTTAGCAGTCCATTGATACCCCTAGTTATGGGTTAAGGTATGGGGCTATTAGTTATCACAGGGTATTTTATTTATTTATTTTTTAAACTCAGTATTGGTGCTTATTTTGTTTATTTCTTTTTGTGTTATACATACAATACAGAAAATGTGTGTGGCCAAGTAAGCTATTTTTTTAAGTGACCAAAATTTCAAGTTGATAACTTGAGCCGTTTTGGAGAGATGTTTTTAGAGTTATAATAATGTAAAATATTCATATTTCTTTGAGTGCTGCTACTAAAATTGGTGTAAACTTATAGAAGCATATGACTTGTAAAAATTGTTGCAATTAGAGGATTTTTTCAAATTCATGTTGCAGTATATTGAGTTTCATCTGAATGACAGTTAAGACCGTTAAAGATTTGAATTCAAAATGGTTCCGGACTCTAAAACATAAAAGGGCATGAAACTGTATTTAGCAAATGTGTTTCCTTTTTATCTGATAAAAATATAAATGTATGTGCATATTTACAAAACACAAAGCATGAATCGGGAGATAAGAATCATTAACTACTATTAAAAAAATGATGTTATATGATCCTATGTGAAAACGTATTTTTCATTGGTTTCAACTTTTTTTTAGTTTTTATTATTTTTTTTTTTACATACATCTAGCAGTAAGAAGGTTATTTTTAATTTTGGTTTGTTGAAATCAAAGGTGAAAATCTGGTTCTGAGGCAATTAACAGCTAAGGTGGTATTTATATTTGGGTGTGGTATTTATTTTGGGGCCGTTGCGGCTGTAGGGTATTTGTGACATCATGAACCTCTTACTTGACATACACACCAGTTGTTTACTTGTAATAGGCGTCTATTACAAAAAAAAAAAAATCACATTTTAGGCTTTCCAGACTACAGACGACCCCGGAGAAAAAGGCGAGTGGTGTGAGGTCTGGTACTGTTTGATCTTCTGTTTTAGTTTCAAAGCCTTGAAATCTTGTTGAAATCAAGTTGCCATAAAATCAATGGGCTGCCAGTCAGTTCAGATTATATATAAAAAAGATATTGTTAATGTATCAGTATGTCGGTATAATATCATAATATTCAAATACTTACATCAACTCTAGAACGAAGGCTTTCAGCTGTCATTTTTTATGCCACCTGGAGAATAAAAGCTATAAAACACTTGTTCTTGTACTATTGTAAATGATGTTCCAATCTACATGTTGTGACGTTTGTGTTGTTGCTTAATTCACTACGATGATCAGTGATCTATTCAAAGCTATATCTAAATCTAGCTCGCGTCATGCTTTAGGACTAATTGTCAACAGACATGTCTCTATCTGGCTTTAGCAGCTCTGCTCTGTGCCCTGCGTTAGTCTTGGGACTAAAAATCAGGGCAGTGTCCTTAAAAAGGTCTTACTTCTGCTCCTCTGATGGAATGAAGTATTAATAGGTCCATTAGCTGCAAAGCAAAAATAAGTTTCAGTAAATCATCTTCATTGAGCGTGACCCTGTGTGTCTCCAGCAATGAGCGGAACTCCTCTTTAAAGGGCAGATTGATGATGGAGGAAAAAAAAAACATGATTATTTCTGAGTATTTAACATGAAACAAAGTGCATTTATTCAGTTTTAAATAAAATAATATTTTGACTGGAGATAAAACACCACAGCCTGGGTGAGAGTGAGTTTAGTAAGGGATGAAAGCGCACTGCCTTCATAAAGGAAAAAAGGGCGCGATGGATTTCTAACAAAGAAAATCACTGTAAAAAAGGATGAAAATACAGCATTTAATCTCAACGATCTTGTTTTCATAATCATCAGAAGCCAAAAATTGTCAATGAAATTGAATGAGAGGTGAGGGGTTAAAGGAGTTCCTGGGAGGCCAGTGTGATGAGGACGTTAAGCAGGCAGTCCGATCATGGCACCTGCGTACTGAGAAAAACTTTCGCCTTGATGGTATCCAAGAACTAGGGCTATTGTTATATAGATTATACAGAGAATAAAGGGAGTTTTTACGCAGGTTTTAACTGTGTTCAGTTATTCTGCACATTCAAAGGTCCCGCTTTGACTTGAACACCCCTTATATAAACATACATACACTACTCATGAATGTTTCCATTCTGTATGTAAGTGCACCTTTTACTTATTTAGACCAACACTTTAATACAGTATTAGCTTTAGCACAACCTTACTCAATTTTAAAGTTTTCAGTTTTGTCTTTAACATTTTAACTAACTGGTATAAAGAAAACTATGATTGTTTTAATCATGTAGGAACAAGACAAATTTTCTTACTTGAGAAGGGCAGAAATTCTGTCCTTTTTATTTAACACATACGACTTTTTAAAGTCTGTTAGAGCTTAACAGCTCAACTTATTTTGCTCAGTAATTAACTATTTATCACAATTGTGCAGCTGTTTTTATAGACAATTGTTTACTCATTAAAAAACATACCTTTACTAATAAATACCCCGTCAATTAATTTCAGTTATTAGCATTTCTCTATCTACAGTATATTCTAAAGTGTCTGCGGTTGATTGATTGAAAGAATTAATAATATTGATTTGTCCAATTGAAGTTTTTCAAAACGTCTCGGTTTGGCTTAAACGCCTGTCGTGTTTCACCAAAGTTCAAAACGATAAATGTTGAATAGATTTTTTTCACAAGGCGTACGGACCTATTATAATATTTGAGGAGGACATATGACTGACGCAGAGCTGAAAAGAAAGAGACGCAAACAAAGTAACAGATTCGGGTTAATATTTTGGCTGGTTTCGTGTTTTTTATCATTAGTGATTTTTTTTTTCACACTTCTAAATTACATAAATATTCAGCACTTCTTCCAGTTTTATAAAACTCTGCAAGTCACACATGTTTTGAAACAAAAAAATGTATATGCCTGTATCATACCTATTTCATACCTTTACAGTCCTAAAAATACATTTTATGTCTCATTTCATTTAAATACAAAAATCTTAGATAAAAAAAAAAAAAACATGATAAACAGAATGCTTGTCTTGTTCCCCCTGTGTGTTTATTGAGTCCTGTGCGTTTCAGTGAGGAGCCTGCATCACTGATGCCGGATGCTGATCCCCTCTGGCTGTGCTCAGTCTGTGCTTGAGCACTAAGATGAGTGGAACAGGAGATCAGGCCGACATACTGTCGGTGGGGAACATGGTCCGGGACCGCTGGAGGGTGGTGAGTCAGGCTTACACACACTTTCACTGCAGAAACATTCAATTGCTATCATTGCCTCCAAAGGCTGTACTACTACATATTGAGTTAAGGGGTCAAATATGTTTATTCGTGGCATTTTCATGTGTTTTTCTTATTTAGTTAAATTCTAAATCAACATTTAATGTCAAATAAATATAGCATTTACACCATGAAGGTTTATTTTCTTTAAAAAATAAAAGTGGAAGGGTAGCAATAATTTTGTAAGCTGTTTGTCGCGCTCGGTGCAGGTGTACAAAGCTGCACCGTCATCAGAAGTCAGCGACCCAGACGCCGCCAAATAGCTGTTTATTTATGATCCGGTGGCTCTATATGAAGCTTGTTGAATTAAATTATTCATATACACCACGCCTTTCTGCATTTTTAGCTGAAACCGAGGTGAGACCGAGTGATTTGTACCAACTTTATTGAGGTGAACCTTGACCTTGGGCTCATGAGCTAATAGAAAAGTAACAGTCTGACACAAGTTAATGTTTTTAACCACATGTTAATGAGTGTCATCAAGTAGGGAGATACATAATAATAATAATTTCTTTACTGTGGGGAATTTTTTTTTTTAAACATTTCTAAAACAAGTACTTTCTGCGCATCTTTATACACAGATTAAGAAGATCGGTGGCGGAGGTTTCGGAGAGATCTACGAAGTCCAGGACCAGGCGAACCAGTGCAACGTGGCTCTTAAAGTGGAGTCGGCTCAGCAGCCCAAACAAGTCCTAAAGATGGAGGTGGCCGTACTAAAGAGGCTCCAGGGTAAGGGTATAGCTGTATCTGTACAACGATCAGCCTTGACATTATGATCACCCAACTAATATTGAGTAGATCAGTCTAGGACTGGACTCCACTAGACCTCTGAAGGTATGCTCTGGGGTCTGGCACCAAGCCATCAGCCATCAGTAGCAGATCCTTAACTCTTTTAGCGATTCGTGCTACCGTAGCTCTTAGGATCAGACTACATGTTTTTTGTGCCAGCCTTCATCAGTGAGTCTTGGCTGCCCATGACCCTGTCACCAGTTCACCAGTTTCCCTTCCATGGACCACTTTTCGATTATTGAGGTCCTGAATATGGTAGACTGGGAAAAACCCAGGAAAAAGTGCTGCAGTTTCAGAGTTGCTTTGACCCAGTTGTCTACACATCACATTTTGGCCCTTCACTCGGATCCTTACTCTTGCCATTTTTATTAAATTTTTTTACTACTTCCAACACATCAACATCTGGGACAATTTGTAAATTTTTCACCGTTGGGGGCGGAGTAACACACTCGGAGGACGGCGCTATTCCGCATGCACGAGCTCACAGACGCCCCTGATTGGCTGTAGAGCCGTGATTAATGTGGGAGTACGAAGTACCTCTCATCCCTCCCCTCTGAGAGAGCTCGGCCAATCAGCTCTCTCTAGACCTCAGACTGCGAGAGGTTACAGCATCACCCGGGAATCGAACTCGCGATCTCCAGATGATAGGGCGAGCATATGGGACCTTTATCGATCTGACATGTTTGTCTGGTGTTTGTCAATTGGATTGCGATCTGGGGAATTTGGAGTCTAGATCAACAACCTTGAACTCTTTGCCTGCAGAGCCTCAAAGACGGCAGGAGTGTTCTGATAACATTCTGTCGTGGCCAGCATTGACTCATCTCAGTGATTTGTGCTACATTACATTGTGTTTTTCTGTGGGATCGGGTTGTTCTTGCTCCCACAGGCATAAATGAGCTATGGGTGCCCATCTTCCCATGTTGTTTAATTTGTGTGGTGCTAGTTTTGTGGCTGATTGGTTGCAAAATTATTAATTTATCCCTCATAAGCAAGCCAAATGCATATTTGAAGCTTATAAGTTCATGAAGACTCTGGCAAACTATGTTGTCTGGTGTTTGTACGCAGGTAAGGACCACGTCTGCCGCTTTGTCGGTTGTGGGCGAAATGACCGATTTAACTACGTGGTGATGGAGCTCCAGGTATGTAACATTCGGACATTTTCACAATATGATGCCTTCAGTGTTTTAAATGTGACATAAGCCAAAAACAAAAAAACCCAGCCGGATGATCAAACCACCTGACCGAAATGCGATTACAGGGAAGGAACCTGGCCGACCTTCGGCGCACCATGAGTCACGGTACCTTTTCGGTGTCCACCACGCTCAGGCTCGGCCGACAGATCCTGGAGGCCATCGAGAGCATCCACTCAGTGGGCTTCCTGCACAGAGACATCAAACCAGTAGGCTTTACATACCAGTTTCATTTAGCCTGTGAAAATCTATGAAGTCTTTTTAACAAAGTAATTCTAGTTCTATTATTGAAATAGTGCGTAGTGATTTTCTATTTATTTATTTATTTATTCACAAAAAATTCTGTGTTTGTATTTTTTTTTTTTTTCTAGTCTAACTTCGCCATGGGACGACTGACGAGTACTTGCCGAACCTGCTACATGCTTGATTTCGGTTTAGCACGTCAGTTTACAAACTCCTGTCAAGAAGTCCGTCCTGTAAGTGACCTCGAATGCTATTTCCATCCTAGTGTTTTAAAAAAAATATATATATTTTTTTAAACCCTTCATGCCAGTTCTTAATTCTGATTGGCCAGAAGCAGCAACTAATAAACAAGTCGTGAAAGCTTAAAGCAAACATTGGTGTGAGAGGAATAAAACACTTCATGACATGCTGTTGTCGGAAAATAATCAGCTTCAGGATGGTAACAGTAACGACGCTTCGTTGCAGCAACTGGTCGCTGATTGTTTCCCTATTCACATAAAGCACATGCAGTAACATTAAATATATACATAGCTAAAATCTTAATAGAAATTTTTATGCATCTTGTTTTTTAAAAGCCTCGTCCAGTGGCAGGATTCAGAGGGACTGTGCGCTACGCCTCGATCAATGCTCACAAGAACAAGGTACGTCGTTTCCAGCTTCTTACCCACTCATGTACAGGTTTTCTATAACACGTGTTCTCGTGCTGTTTCTACTTCCCGAGCATTTGTGTTCACCTTCAAGTCCTTCAGTACATATCAAACGTGATTTTAATTAAAAACAATGCATTCTGATTCATTTTTATTTCATTACTGAAAATATTCCTATAACGGCATTGCTGTATATAGTTTATGAGCTGGCTTTAATAATGTACAAAGTCACTTCTGGTGCAGGCATGAATCACTTCCTCCCTGAACACGCACGTTCTGTGTTATTCCTCTGTACAGGAAATGGGTCGGCATGATGACCTGTGGTCTCTCTTTTACATGCTGGTGGAGTTTATGGTGGGTCAGCTTCCCTGGAGAAAAGTCAAGGACAAAGTATGTGATGTTTCGCCAACTTTATATATATTCTGATTCGATATATAAAAAAAAAAAGTGTAATTACAATTCTAAAAAAAAAAAAAACTTTGCCACATTAGTTTAGCGCGTGCCACCTGTAGGATTATAGAGGAACAGCAACGTTTTGCAGTCAGTGTGACGATACACACGAAACAATCACGATATATAACTGAATTGAATTTTTCCTCCCAGCTATACATATAATAAAACTGAAACGTAAAAGATATGAGTAATAGAACACAACAAGATGGTTTTGGAATTTTTGTTTGTTTGTTTGTTTGTTTGTGCACACATCAGATAAAAACTCGTGAACTAATTTTAATAAGGTTTTCACACGTGTATTTGGCCGAGCTTGAGGTAACATATAGACTTTGTTTCACCACAATCGGCCCACAGGAAGAAAAAATATGCGATTTAATTTTACATTTTAATTGAAAACACCCTTATATCATTAAGTAAATCGATCTTTAAAAAAAACATTAGTTATGAGTGTGTGATTGAAACGTACATACAATAAACACAATCTCACACCTTCATTTCGCGCACTTCACAGTAACACGTAAAAATTTTAGTTAATTCCAAAATTCAACAGGTGGCGCTGTACATTTTTAAAAAAAGCATTTGCGAGTGTGCAATTAAATTCAATGTAAACAAAGTCGCGGGCACATCTAGTCTCCAATAAAATTCGAAATTCGAATTTAAAAAAAAAAAATTCGATTGGTTTTGAAATTTTATTTTATATTGTCGAACATATGAATGTGGTTTTTAATCAGTTTCTGTAACGTGAGCGTCCTTCAGAGGTTTTCATTAAATATCTTTATATTTTCTAATGGGTTTATTCTTGTTTTTATATAAAAGAATCAATAATTAACCAATAATTCTCCGTAAGTAAAGCTTTATATAAAAATATAAGGCTGTATTTATATTATGGATAATGATGTTTGGGTGTACTTTATTTATTTATCGATTTATTTACTTATCTTTGAGGTTACTCTAATTTTCGGTGTGTTCTCGCTCATGTTTTCCAGGAGCAAGTAGGAAACCTGAAGGAGACCTACGAACATCGCCTCATGCTTAAACACCTTCCTGCAGAGTTTAGCATCTTTCTCGACCACATCTCCGGCCTCGACTATTACACTAAACCGGACTATCAGGTACTCAGCCGGATTTCTGTGTCCTGGGAAAAAATTGTTTATGTCACGTGATTCATTCAAATGCCGATTTAATACAGTGAGTGTACAAACAAACGACGGTACGGTGTTGTGTTCCAGCTCCTGATGTCCGTGTTTGAGAACAGTATGAAGACGTATAACGTGATGGAGAACGATCCGTATGACTGGGAGAGGAGCGACTCCGAGGACTCCCTTACGGTCGCGGCTCCGGCCGCCGCGGGCCAGCAGCTGACTCGTCTCACACCGGCATACTTAGGGTATGTGTAGCGCTTACGAAGCAGCAGTTAGGTTAACAACACGCTTTCCACAGAGAGACCAGAGTTATACGTTGCTTTTTTTTTTTTGTGACAGCATGGCCAACGCCTCTGCAATCCCGGGTGACATGCAGCGCGAGAACACAGAGGACGTCCTTCAGGGCGAGCGGCTCAGCGAAGCAGACAATTGCCCTCCGATCCCGCCTCAGAGCGCTCAGGGAGCCGATGTATGGGAGGAGATGGAACGCAGCCGAGACCGCAACCGCAATCACGTCCAGCCGCAGATTAGAAAGGTACTAACGTAGACAGGTTTAAAAAAAAAAAAAAACTATGTCAGAACTCGTATGTGGTTGTCACCACATATGAAGTGAACGCTTTGATCTTTCTGTAGATAAAAGTCTGATTGTTTCTACACCAGGTGGCCAGCGAAGATGAAAGAAGTAAAGAGGGCAATCAGAGCCCGAACAGCGGCTCGGCGCAGGGCTCACCGAGGCGGGTGCACTCCGAGACCTTACTCATCGACCGCGTGGCTCCGTTATTGAGGAGGATGCGTCACAGCCACAGCATGGGTCTGGACAAGAGGCTGACTCCCGAACCCAAACCTACTATTGAACGCTTTCTCGAAGCCTAGTCAGTTTCACAGCAGTAAAGCAATTATAAAGATTTTTTTTTTATGTTTTAGAAACCCGTCTTGCAGAGACAACCTCGCAGAATTCACTTTAATGCCTAAGACACACAATTAACACAATCTGTTGCACCTTCTTAAGTTACTTTCTAAATCAGTTCTTCTCTAGACCAGTTTTTCTTGAAACTTACTCGCTTGTCTGATAAAAGTATCTACTAGATGACTTTGTAATATCAGCACATTTATAACTTGAAAAAAAGTTTCACGCAAAAAAGGTGCTTAACTTATTAGCTATCTGGCCATTTACAAAATATTACCCTTGAAGTGTTAATAATCCTGCAATTTTTTTTTTATGTACAGATTATAATCTGTGTAATCTAAGATTATAACAGATTACAAACTTATATTACAGATTAAGTTTAAAAGACTTTAACAACCTACATCCAGAATTTCAATTATTGTTTTGTTTAACTCAGACATTTTATATTAAAGTAAAAAACAAATCCATGAATTAAGAAGTCGGCAGCTAGCTGTGTTCAACTAGGACAGGCAGCCTTAAACACTCAAAGAGCCATCCGTTTCCCACAGAAAAGGGACATCTAAAATGAAGCTAACATACAGTATGCACATATCGTTTTTTACCTTTATGCTATGTATAAAAAAAACTGAACTGCTGCAGAGAAAACTACATTTTATTTCTGCCTGCAACAAAAAACATTTTGAACTGGCTTGAAGGTCACCTTCAAATAAAATACTCAATGTCTATTTGAATCCTCATATTTATAAAATAAAAAGCTGAATTTAAATTATCCACCTGCAGCAAACCAAAAACGGCGTCCGCTTCTGTGTGACATCATCCTTTTATCATGTGTACTGGTGAGTGCAGTCAAAGGGCAACCTGAATGAAAAAAAAGGACTATTTATATAAACCGCATGCCGGCGGGTGTCGCACATCTGCGGTTGTGACGCATATTTTGAGCAACAAAAAATTTAACAAACTTTATTTTAACGTTACAAGATCAGCATAATCTTCAAATTTAGAATTGTATTAAAAAAACTAACAAACTGAAATAAATTAAATTTAAATTAAATACTCATTATTTATTTTCCAAAGCCACTGTGAGCTGCAGCATGCAGCTCTTGTAAGGTGGACACCCCACGCTTAGGAGATGCTCTTTTAGTTGTCATTGTACGTATAAATTAGCTGGGATGGGAATCGCTAACGGGGCCATCCGGTACGATATTATCACGATACCTGTTTAGCGATTCTAAGCAACAGTCTGCGAGCAAATGTTACAATTTTAAACGAACTTAGAGAGTTTAAAATGCACCACCTGTAGGATTATAGAGGAATTGCAACATTTTACCACAACATTTTACCTTAAAAATATACATTAAAATTTTTTTAAATAAAATAATATATATATATATATATATATATATTTGTCAGTGAATTGCCACACAAAAGAATCACAATACATCACTAAATCGATTTTTTTCCCTCCTTCTCTACCATGAACATACATACCACTTTTTTGTTTGTCTTGGCTTATAATGATATTGGCTGAGGTATATTATTTAAAAAAAATTACTAAAAGACAATGATAAATGCTTTGATATACATTAAAATACATTGCATACATTGGTATATCATTTATTTATTTAAAAAATATATATATATTTTTTGTCATATGAAATAAGTGGTTCCTCTTCTCATCTTGCATTCTTCATTTTTATTTACAGCTTAGGAAAGCAGCGACCGGTCCTACCTCAGGAGAGAATCGGGTGCCGTCCTGAACATGGCTCTCTGGAGGACGAGGAAGGGGCAGCCAGCAGCGGTTATGTAGCAGTGAACCTTAGCCCCGTGCCACAGGAGGGCGACTCTCAGGATTGGGTGCTGGTGGAGCTGGAAGGAGGCAGCGGATCAGCGTGCTCCAAACCCGACGAGGAGGAACGCTCCACCAGCCCCCTGGCTCTGCCCCGCACCTGGTCCGACCCCTTGCCCCAGAGAGCCAGCAGCCTCGGCGGCCCCGGAGAACTCCATACCGCCCTGTGTCACACCGGCCCTCCGTTTACCCGCATCTCAGGATTGCAAGGTCTAACGGGGTTCTCTGGCATTACGGGACTGAGGAGGCTGCCTACTATACAGCCAGCGACGATGGTTCACTTCAACAGGAGAGAGCTAGAGCAGGTTAGTGTTTAAAATATGGTGTTCATGTCAAAGTTTCAATTCTGGTTCTTTAAAGCTTGCTTAACATTGTTAACATTGCGCTTTTAAAGCCTAGGCAAGATTAAAAAGTTAATAACGTGTCTCTACATGCAAAAATTAATGTTGATAATTTTGTTATAGTAGAGAGTCCACTTTAGTTTGTGTGATACCACACCTAGAAAACATTCTCATGAGACTGATTAAATATATCATAATCTGTGACTAGGTTATGTCATGTTATCAGAAAAAAGTTTTAATTACTGTTTAGAGTTTAATGTATACAAACTCATATTAGACACATCTACATTTATTTTTGTTTAATTGCAGCTTGCTTAAACTACCCTTGGGTTTTATGAGGCACAGTAAGTTTATATGTGTAGTCATTCATTAATAACCATTTTGTATATACAGTGGTGTGAAAAACTATTTGCCCCCCTCCTGATTTCTTATTCTTTTGCATGTTTGTCACACAAAATG
>JAQKPX010000020.1:16889640-16900144 GCA_030068255.1 Clarias angolensis
AAAACATCTCTTTTTAATTTAAGCAACAGTTTTTACAGGTCATATGCTTCTAGAAGCTTACACCAATTTTAGTATCAGTACTCATGAAGAAATATAAATAATTAGCATTTAAAATCATTATTGTTTGAAGCGAGAGTATAACACTGAAAAATGGCCATTTTTTGGGGACTTATGCTAAAATGCTAAAATGCTAAGAGTTAGCAACTTGATATTTTTATTGAACCAAGATCGGTCACTTTCGTGTTGCATAAACTCCAGACGTAGCACACACATTTTCTGTATTATATGTATAATATAAAAAAAACAAAACAAACACCAATACTGTGTTTTGGTCGATAGCACTGAAACACCACCAAGTACATACATATTTGTACACCGTCTGGTAATCACATTATGATAAGAAATCTAACTTCCGCAAATCAATCTTTCTTACCTTCTGCATCCATTTGCACACAATTGTTTTTCTTCTGAATAAGTTATAAAGTCCACCATGACATACTGCATATGAAAATAATCAGCAGGACAGAAGCTATCAAATGCTAGATTGCTCTTTTATCCACGTGACGTATCATTGTGTGATCTTTCTTTCATTTTTTGTGATCAAAAATATTCCTCAAACATAATCATCAACTAAAGTACACAGTAGCCTAATGTCGGTTAAGGGGCTTCTGCTATTGTGACTGATGTCACGGTGGTCATGTGACTGTAAAGGATGTATATGATGTCATCTTTGATATAAGGATGGAGATGTGTACATGTGTACCTGCATCAGCAACAGCATTTCTCATCTCAAAGCTGCTGATGGTACCAGATTTGTCCGTGTCATAGCGAGTGAAGATTGTCTGCAGACAAAATATGACATGCATGACATTTAAAGAGAGTAAAATTGGACAAAGGCTCTGTCAGCAAATCATGCTTTTTAAAACAGGCTTAAGACCACAAGACACACCTTCCACTGGTTGATTTTCGTCCACAAGTGTTTGAACTCCTGCAGGTTTAATCTTCCTGTCCCATCAGTCTTTTATAGTACAGGTCAAGGTGTAATACTGACACGTCTTCTCCTAATGCTAAGTGAATCCAGTTGAAGGATACATCCAGGAGTGCTATCATGCTTCTGCAGCTATCCAGACTGAAACCTTGTGCTTTCAGCTCTTTGTCTGAGTAAATAAGAAAATAAGATAAGAACACGAACAGGAAAGTAAAACTAAACTATTCGGATGATTATCTCCACCAGTGTGATGGCTCACGTTTGCTCAGTGCTTTGTTGAGGACGATCCCCAGCTCTTTGGCGTTGATCTGCATATCCTGATGGAGAAATCCACATCGATGGCGTGAACATAAAAGAAGATTTTACAACATTGATGAAATGACATACGACAGATATCTTTGACCTCACATCTCCAGCAATCTGCTCAAAAATAGCTCTGAACTGTTTCTCCTCCTCGCTCTCTTCTTCCTCAACGAGCTGAAAGTTTAAAAAAAAAGGCAGATGTCATTGGACAGCAGTGATGTGTTTTAAATATCATCACAAGACAACTGTGATTTAGACAAGCAAAGAGGAGAGCAAGAAGGAAGGAAGGAAGAAATGAAGGAACAAGTAAAGGAGGAAGAAAGGTAAAAAAAGAAGGAAGAACGGAAAAAAGAAAGAAAGAAATACAGAAAGGAAGGAAAGAAGAGAAGGAAAAAATAAAACAGGAAAAACAGGAAGGAAGGAAGGAAAACAAAAAAGAAGGGAAAAAGGACCGACAGGAAGGAAAGCCATAAGGGAGGACAAAATAACAACAACAAAGAAAGGAAGGAATCAAGGACAAGAAAGAAAAATCAAGAAGGGAGGAAGGACAATCAAGAAAGAATGAAGGATAGACAGGAACGAAGGTAGAATAGGAAGGAAGGAAGAAAATAAGCAAAGAAGGAAAAACAAAGGGAAAAAGGAAAGGGAGAAAAGAAGGGAAAGGAACGAAGATGAAAAGAGAACATGAAGGAAGGCAAGAAGAAGAGAAGGAAAGAGGAGAAAAGGAAATGCAGGAAGTAAGTAAAGAAGAATGAAGAAGAAGGAAGAAAAAAGAAAGAACAGAGAGAGAGAGAGAGAAAAACCAGACGAAAAGGACAAAAGAACAATAACAATAAGGAAAAAACAAAAAGGAAACATGTGAAGGAAGGAAGCAAAGAAAACCAACAAGGAATGCATAAATAAAGTAAAGAAGGAAGGAAGGAGGGATAAAAGCAAAAAACAGTATGAAAGAAAGCCAATAAGAAGAGAAGAAAAAAGCAAGAAAGGTAAAAGTAAGAAAGAACAAAGAAGGAGGAAGGAAGGCTTTGCTTTAATCTATACAAAAGTGTGCAAAGTAAAATAATATTAAGATGATCATTAAAATGTTTCACCGTGATTTTCTTCTTTTCACTTTCCAACTGTTGAAGAAAAAAAGATGATGAGATTCAAATCCTGCAGCTTTAAATGAAAACTAATTGAATGTTGAATTGTTATGATGCCATGATAGATGTGGGTTTTGCAGCTGAAACATGGACATAAATAACTCACCACATATGGCTCAGCCTCGATCACCGCGCCCATCAACCTGAGAGAGAAGATACAGCACTGAGGAACATCACATCATGACATGTCATGACCTCACGCTGAATAACACACAGTTAAATAACTAGCTTTTTCCTAACATTTCTTGCACGGCTTAAAAGAGGAAAATCCTTAATCAAAATAATGAATCACAATTTTAGAGACATAGATGAAAACAGAAAGCACATGCATTGCTGTTGTTATTTTGGCTGCTCCGGGGGTCGCCACAGCATATCTGATTTTACCCCGGATGCCCTTCCTGACTTGCCCCTTCCATTCCATACATTTGCTCTGACCTGTACATCCCTTGCACATCACTTTTGCAATTACTTTTAAAGTCTGTTCCGCTTCCACACCCCCACTGCTTAGAAACTCACTCTGATGTGCTCTTCTTCTCCGAGAAAACCCTGAGGAGGAAGTCGGACTCTTTGTGAGGTTCGAAGGTGGACGGGACGATGACGTACTCCCCAGGCCTCAGACAGAAGCGCTCCGTCACCTCCCGCAGGTTGATGTAGGATTTACAGCGAGCCTTCGAAGCATTGTAAAGGAAGAAGTCTTTAGGAAGGTGCTGCTTGTTACCGTGCATCTGTAGTTAGAGGAACAGAGCAGGGGAAGGGAAAAAGAGGCAATTCAATTGATTGAACTGACTTGTTGATTATTAAGTTGAGCATCAGTATATTAGTATTGTTTACAATAAATTACATGTTACACTATCTCATTCATATGTTTCATACGATTATAAGAATTTTAATTAAATTATTTGATTATTTAATAGTAGAATGTGGATTTCAAACAGGAAGGAGGGAAGGAATTCAAAGGAAGACAGGAAAGGCAAAGGAAGAAAAGAAGGAAGGCAGGAAGGAAGGATCAAACAAAGGAAGGAAATCCAAAGGAAAAAATGAACAATTAACAGTGGGGCAGTTAAATGGGGGCAGTGGTGGCTCAGTTGGTTAAGGCTGTGGCTTACTGGGTTACTGATCGGAAGGTCGGGGGTTCGAACCCCAGAATCGCCAAGTTGCCACTGTTGAGCCCTTGAGCAAGGCCCTTAACCCTATCTGCTCCAGTGGCGCTGCTCCGTAAGCTGGCTGACCCTGCGCTCTTACCCCAGTTTCCTTATTGGGATATGCGAAAATTGAGCAATTTCCCTCTGGGATTAATAAAGTTCAATAAAATAAAAAAAATTAATAAAAAAGTAAAAGAAGGAATGAAAGGTAATGATCCAAAATGAAGGAAAGAAGAATGAGAATGAAAGAAGAACAGGAAGGCAGGCAGGAAGGAAGGACAGAAGGGATGGAAAATTCAAATGAAGACAATAAATGCAAGGGGAAGAAGCAGGAATAAATAACAGGAAAGGAAGAAGCAAGTGAGGGAAGAAAAAAGGGAAGAAAGGATCGAAGGATCAAGGAAGGAATGAGCAGAAATTGAAGGAAGGAATAAAATAGGAGAGTTAAAGGAAGGAAGGATGGAAGGACAGAGGGGATGGAAGGAAAATCAAAGGTATCCAAGAATTGCAAAGAGAAGAAGGGAGGAAGAAATAACAGGACAAGTGGAAGCAAGTGAAGGAAGGATTAAATGGAGAAAGTAAATCCAAGGGAAAGAAGGAAGAATGGACAAAAAAATTAAGGAAGGAATAAAACAGGGGAGGTGAAGTGCCAAAAGGAGGGAAGGAAAAATGGGAATGAAAGAAGAACAGGAAGAAAGGACAGGAAGGATGGAATTCCAATGAAGACAGGAAATGCAAAGGGAAGAAGAAAGGAATAATTGACAGGAAGGGAGGAAGCAAGTGAATAAAGAAAGGAGGGAATTGAGAAAGGATCAAACTAAGGAAGGCAATCCAATGGAAATAAAGAAAAATGAATAGAAGATTAATCAAGGAATACAACTGGGAAGGTAAAGTGTAGAAAGGAAGGAAGGAAAGAAGAAAAAGTGAAGGAAGGAAGGATGAACAAGAATAGAAGCACAGCAGAAAGAAGGAGGGAAGGATTTTTTAATTACAATGAAATAAAAATGAGAAAGAAAGAAAAATGGAGAGAAAACAGAATGGTAACAAATTTAAGAAAGTGGAAAGAGAGCACGACAAAATGAAATAAGAAAACCATAAAATGTGAGAAACAAATAAAAGGATGGGAGAAAATAAAGTAATAAAGGAAAGAGCAGGATGAGAGAGAGTTAAAGTCAGGTGCTGTGAGATGCATTGTGTAAATAAAGACGTCTGATCTCTGGCTCAGACATGATGAGAAAAACAGCATCCTGTCACTCAGTCGTACCTCCTTTGGAACCTAAGGCAGAAAAAACACAGGAAATGACATCGGTGACACTGAAGCCATTGTGAAATTATGTATTTACATTATCCATGTTTCTGTGATTAATTGATCACATAACAGATATTTCTACTTTCATGTTCACTGATAATTAATGGCTAAATATTTAAGAGCTATATATAGTATATACAGTATAGTACTGTATATATAAATCCCACTTTTAGATAGTTTTAGTAAATGCAGTTTGGTTTACCTCGTAGATGGCGAAGCCAATAGCGTGCAGTGTGGCTCCTGCGTAGCTCTCTCTCCTTCTGCCCTTCTGCATGAGCGCCACCACCACTGTGCAGCCCTTTTCCCCGTGGTCCGGCTCATCGTCATCTTCTTCGGTAAGACGCAGTCGATACTGAGGGTTTGTCCAGAAGGTGTCTAGACAAAAAGACAGATAAACAAAAAGACTTTAGTCTCATGCCAAGAGATACAGTACCAAGACCTAATATACAGTGGAACCTCGGATTACGAGCATAATTCGTTCCGGAAGCGGGCTTGTATTCCAAAACACTCGTAAACCAAATCGAAGAATTCCCATAAGAAATAATGTAAACTCAAATTATTCGTTCCACAGCCCCAAAAATAAATTTATAAAAATCATTAACAAAATATTAAGTAAAAATAAAACAAATTAACCTGCACTTTACTTTTACGTTACTCGCATTCCGAGGTTTCACTGTATTTGTAATAAAGACACATAAACAGTAAATAAATGGCATTAAGTTAATAATATCACAGCACTATTGGATTAGTTTTCTATAATCACACGGTTATAATTCAATCATCTTTAAATGTTTTAATCATAATGACATATTAAAAAAACTGAATAAGAAATATGCACATAATTTAAACATAATAATAATTAAATGTTAATAAAACTGCTGTAACAACAATGAGAAGCAGTTTATTGGATATAACTCGTTTTGCACAAGTTCGGCAACATTGAGTTAAATAGATAAAATAGTACGATGTTGTAATTCTTAATAATAAAATTATAAATAAAATGTGGAATTTTTGGCAAAGGACACACTGGGATGCGGTGTTATAATGAACATCACATCACAGTGTCATTATTTCTCTTAAATATCATGCGGAAATGTGTTAATTCCTTACATAATACCTGCTGTCTGTAGCATAAAATGTTCTTTATTTCAACGTTCATGTAACGCTGCTTAATAACCTGGGTAATTTCTGCAGCCGCCAGCAGAGCAGCCTTTCACCCAGCGGCCCTCGTTCACCGATACGGTCCATTTGAGCAGTTCGTCATCCTGCAGGGCATCAGGGCTCAGATTGCAGATCTCAATCTTGGTGAAGTTTTGTTGAAACTCCTCAAAATACATCCTGATAGAGGAACGAGGCAAAGGACAAGAAAGATGATGGAACAAGGCTTGCATCCATCATATAATGTAGTATTTTATTCATCTAGGTTATATATTTTGTAATAAATTAAAAATTGTTCTATTTACCAAAAAAAGACAAATAAACCAAATGATAAAGTCAATTGCCATGAAACTCATGTACTGTATATAGAAGATACTGTATATGAAATCTTGCCAATAACTGTTGGAACTAAGTAACTATATAACACAGATTTAATACTTCAATTTTATAGAATTAGAATTTTATTAATATTTCTAATGCTTGAGAAATTCAACAATTCATATAATTTAAAGCTTTCCAAGAGGTTTTATGGTTTCCATGCATCATCATCATCATCATCATCATCATCACCATCAGACATAAACAATCAATACAGATTATTTCCTTTAAAAAAAAAAAAAAAAGGAGTTCCATGTCTGAAAAGGTTTAGAGTGTATAATCTTAGAGTGTAAATTTTTTTATTTTTTAAAAATCACATCATAAAATATATTATGTACAAGAAATGTTTAACTGACTGATTTTCACATTTCTACCACACACACAAAAAAATACTTTAAAAGTGACTTTAGAATAAGTGGTCTTTATATTATTCTTTCCATATAGGAAAATACATATAAAATAATTACTTCAATCAAAATAATTACTTCAATCAAACATCATTCACTTACTCTCTCACTCACTCATTGTCTACTGTGTCTACATTGTTGCTTTATCCTGTATTCAGGGTCGCGGGGGGCCTGGAGCCTGGGGCACAAGACTTGGGGCACGAGGTGGTGTACACCCTGGATGGGGTGCCAATCCATCGCAGAGCACAGACTCACACACTCACTTTTTCTTTTTTTTTGTCAAATCATTCTGTCCTAATTCTTGTTTATGGACGTGACACACCCAGGGAGGCACAATGCAGATGAAGCACTTAAAGCAGAGGTAGAAAAATGCTAGAATATTCCTTTACGCTACAGTACAAAGCCTGAGTTGTTAATAAAAAATAATAATCAATGGACTAACCAAAACTCCCCAGGCCCATCAGGTTGAAGTTTCTGCTTGTCTTGCTCAGAAGACGCAAGCTGTTCCCAGTCATTACATTTGCAAGATGGTGGTGAAGCAACTCCCCATGGGTCACGGATTCGCACCAGACGGATCCGAGTGTCCCTGCAGTCCTGCTGTTGACCCTGCCGATACAACACAACTGTTTAAACATAGACAACATATGGCTGACTAGAAATATTTGAGTATACTTAATAACTCATGGGCTGAACAAGAGCTAGGTTCAGATTGGAATAAGGTTACCTAGTGTTAACAGATGTACTTTGAGTAAATTGAGTGTGTCTAGAACAGAGATCTTCCACTTCAGTCCCCAATACAGTTTGGTGAGTCTCAGCTCAAACATATCTGATTTAACCAATCTGTTCATTACTCGGTTGAATGGGTGTGTTTCAGTGTTGGTGAAGTACAGACTGTGCTGGACACTGTCCCACCAGAACTGGAATTGGAGATCCCTCTCCTCAGGTTACAGCTGGAATCTGGTTATGGTTGCACTAGGATAAAGACTGGGAGTGAACTAGAGTTTGTGGGTAGACTTACCTGGAAGTTTGCCTAGGGTAGGTATTGGGCTAAAATTAGGATTTGGCGAATGTTCAGGTTGGCTTAAGTAGGGTTAGAGTTAGGGTGATGATTGTGCGGTAAAGTGTTTTCGTGTTAGTTTAACGATAGACTTTGCAATTACTTAAATGAGAATCTTCTGCAGTTGTAGCTGTCTAGTCTATACATATTGGCACAGTTTATTTTTTACGATGCCGCACTGATAACTGATGTGAAGTCTACAGTACTGTATATGTCTATATTGTGTCTCTATGGCTGGAATAAACAAGGGTTAGTGTTGGTCTAGGGTTAGTACTAGGTGAAAGTTAAGATTTAATCTTTTGGAGTCAGTAGGTCTTCAAAGAAAGAAGCAAAACAAGACTGGTATTCAAGATATACAGTGTAGACATTATGTTAAGATTAAAACATGGGACACGTACCTGCTCAACACCAGTGACTGAGTAAGCATGGCCTCGTACTAGACCTGTAGAAGTTTTGGTCTCACTAGCAGATGGCACCAAAGCCTGAAAACAATGAGAGCATTACTATTAATTAGTGTTAAGATTTTTTGTTTTTGTTGCTGTTGTTGTTGTTGTATTTTGGTCCGTCCACGTGCCATCCGGCACATCAGGTGACGGATACTCTCCATCATGGAGATATATCCATCGTTTTGTGCCAGTTACTTAAGAGGTCGGGTTGCCAACTTAACACCTGATTGCTATTCACACACTACGGGCAATTCGGAAACACCAATTAGCCTAACTTGCATGTCTTTGGATGGTGGGAGGAAACCGGATTACCCGTAGGAAACCCACCAAGCATGGGGAGAACATGCAAACTCCATGCACACAGACCTGAGGAGGGAATTGAACCCCAATCCAAAGCATGAAACATACACTACACAGTTATTACTGTATATAAGCTCTTGTTCTTGCAGCATTCACATACAAAAACTGATCAATTCCATGCAATTTTATTATGATTTAAGTGCCGTGTCAAGATCTTGACAGCCTTAATACTCACGTCTATGGAGCAACCCATAAGTGAACCCCTTTCCAAGGCCTTTTTCATGATGTTGTATATTTCTTTGGGTGCGTCTGTAATCTCGTAGTATTCTGTTACTCCACCAGTGAAGTCTTCCATGGCCTCCAATGTGTTACCACCTTTCAGAGCTTCATAGGAGCCATGCAACCTGGAACCAAAAAAAACAAGACATCAGACAAAAAAAAAAACCTCTAAGACGTCTTGTGCTTTACTCTGGTCTTAAACCCCAGAGGTTTCAAAGTTATATTATACTGTAAAGTTAAACTTATATTTAACATATCTGTTGTAGTAAAATTTACTGTGTGAACTCACTTGGCATAAGCTTTCTCCAGAAGAGCGCTCCAGAACTCATTCTGGTTCCTCGACCGAGTAAACACCAAGCGGTTTTTGTACGTTGGAAGCCGATCATCCACAAGGACGTCCACCCACTCACCATAGCGCCAGATCTATACCGAGTGCATTCAGGACTGGATTATTCAAAATAAAATAAGTATGCCTTTTGACTTTTGCAGCAGTAAAAAACAATATGGTGTAGGATCCTTCATACCTGGAAATGGAAAATGCCTGCATAGTTTTCACTGAAGCTCTGGTCTGGTGGAACGACTCTGTACCGGAGAGTTTCATTCAGAGTCAGACAGGCGATAGCAGCCAGGAGCCAGCAATCACCTGCAGAGTATAGAAATTAAAATAATACATTCTATGGAAAAATATTTTAAAAAACACCAACAATAATTTTATTTATTGCTTTAATATGCAACTCATCCAAGAAGGTGTGCTCATGGTGCGTAAAGGCTATTGAGACAACAGATCTAATGCACCACTGATTGGTTGTGTAAAGCCAATAATCTAAGAGATAAATAAAAATTTAAGTAATAATTATGCAAGAAATGGCCCAGATGTTTTTAATCTAGAGAATCAAAAATAAAAAATAAGAATGTATGCAGACACATATAAGATATAAACTGTGCATGACATGCATACCCAAACAACTCTGCTGCACTTGTTGAGGGAGGAAGTGCTTCAGGGCATTTTCACACTTGGCCTATTTCAGTATTACAGGAAACGGTCTCAGGCCAATGACCTTTGTGTGCATACAGTACATATCAAGAACTTAACATCTGGCTAAAGGCTTTTCTAAAAAAAGACCCCAAACATTTCCAGTGTACAGTTATATACATCACTAAAAAGCTTGCTCATTTGATCTGTGCATGATATGGTTCGTTAGTGGTTGTTTACAGTATACGTGGTTGGGTTTTAGTGGTGCGTCCATATTTATAGAAATGGGTTGCCAGTATGAACGCTTTTTCTAATGGAGGTCTCAGTGACATCCCAGGCTTTGGTCATACTGTATCTTCCAGCTGTGAAATATGTCTCCATCTTCATGCCAACATGTTCAGGTCCTGGGTCTGCTTTGAGGTCTTCGTCCAGAAGGAGATGTTTGACACATCTCTTGCAAAGCGCTGACCTTATATAAGATGCCTGAACAACTGCGTCTCATTAAGCAGGATCAGTGAGTATACGCTAAGGCTGTCCTGTCCTGGGGCCTCCGAGTGGCGCAGTGGTAAAGTGCTCGCCCTATCATCCGGAGATCGCGAGTTCGATTCCCGGGTGATGCTGT
>JAQKPX010000020.1:16994071-17004232 GCA_030068255.1 Clarias angolensis
TTGTCTTTTCTTCTTCCTTGTTCTTTCTTGTTCTTTTGTAAAGACTATTAATGATTATATCTTGTTTTTTTTTGTTGTTTTTTTGGAAGCTTTCTACTTGTACGTCTTTCGCTCCACGTATTAAACCGGTCTGAATTTGCAGTTCTGCCCAATTTGCATTCTTCTTCCATCATAGCTTATCATTTCTCGCTAAAAGAAGAAAAAAAATGTGTTACAGTGTGTAATTAACATGTTGAAGGTGTGAGCGTCGGTCCCCATGGAAACCAGATGTGGCGTGAGGAGATTGACGGCATGTCAGGACGGAGGCGGGCGACTCCCGTGGACGCGCTCCAGTCTGAAAACTCTGAATTATTCGCATAAGCCACATGTCCGTGTATGGGCCGTGTTCTGGATTCAACCGTAATCAGGAGGAAATACGATTGTAATCTTATTTACAGTGGTGTTTTTTTTTTCTTTAGAGTTAGTGCTGTGCGCAGGGCAGTCGTTTTTACGTACAGTACGTCATGTGTTGAAATCAAGTTGATTTTCCGGGTAGGAAAAGCCATATTTGGTCGTTCCTATTGGGAGGTCGGAAAATTCAGAGTTACGACGTGCAGTTAAACGCATCGTTACCCTCGTGTATATCAGTGGTTGTGGGTTTGATTGACCAGGGAAGGATTGAACATACTGTGTAAGCAGATGCGTGAGTGTATAGAGCCAATAAATCACAAGAAACTGGAGAAAAGAGAAAGCAAAGCCTTCAGGGCACAAAATATTTTATTTTGTTTAATTTTTCAGTGAGATAAAAAGCCGAATTTAATTTGACTTAATAGAACAAAATTATTAACGATAAAAAAAAAGACATGTCCAAACCACAGGGACTTAATGGGAGGATGATCACTTCGCTCCACGTCGCCCCCTAGTGTTTATAGAGTGCAACTGTTGTTAATGGAGAGCAGCTGCCTGCCAAAACCCGGAAGTTAAAGGAGCTGATATCCTAAAGCAGAAAAAGTGGACATGATGTAGAAAAACTTATGAGATTTACAGGACTGTCCACCACCTCCATGGTTTATTCTCATCACCATTTGGTTCCAGCCGGTCGGCAGCTCCGCCAGTCGCGGTTAGTTAGTTCCACCAGTCTCTGAAGTATATGTGTTTGTGGAGCAAAATAACTGATTCAATAAAGAAACAAATCATATTCTGTTGATAATAAATGATGTTTGCGGTCATGCTGTTGTATTAAATGTCCGGCTACGATTTTATATAGACTTCAGTATTCGGACTGCAGCGCACCTTCGACCGTGCTGAAATTCAGAGCAACTCCCTCCCTCCAATTTGACATTGCTTAATCGTTAAACTTCTCTTTTTCTGTTTTTTTGTCAACAAGTCAACAAGATTAAAAAGTATAAAGATAAAAACAAAAAAAAAAACAAAGTTGAAGATGGTCACTTTACTCCATGTCGCCCCCTAGTGTTTATAGCACATTATACGTATAGTGCAAGTGTTATATTGCGCAGAAAGTCGATAAAACCTCATTTTCATTGAGATTAAAAGATTAAAATATTGGCACCCTCTCCTACAGCTTAACACGCTCTGTTAATAAACTGTGTATCGTGATCACTAGTCTATCTGGGAGAGCCGTTCACATTTTAAGCTTAGCATGAACAACATTTTAGCTCCATAGAAAAATGTCTTTGCTAATACTGTATTATGTTAATGTTTAACTCATGTCTAGTCCCCGCCCCTTAAGCTCGAGAAAGCTCCTCATACTTTCATTATAGAATAGATCCAGATTTTGGATTAGTTTTGGTGCCGTGCTGTGGTATTGAGGTGGTTTCTCAAATAATTTCTAAAAAAACAAAAAAAAAGTGGATCTTTCGAAAATCAGCAGTTTTTGTTCTTGTTTTTCTTTCGAATGAAAAGATTTTGACGGGCGAATCAGACTAATTTGTTCCTCGTCTTTGATCTGAACAGATTAGCATTTCTCACTGTGTGTGTGTGTGTGTGTGTGTGTGTGTGTGTGTGTGTGAGTGTGTGTAAGAGTGAATAAGGTGCATTTAGTCCCCCTTTAGTGCATAAAAATCCTAAATGGTCACATTCACTCCTTTCCGAATACATTCAAATGCACCGTCTTAAAACTCTGGCTAATGAACACCTGTCTCTCATGTGCACGTCCCCACCCACTAACACACACACACACATTTCTTTGCTAAATTTCTAATCATTCTGTCTATATTTTCTTCATTATGTCTGAGATATGCACATTCATTCTTTGTTTTTTTCCCGCAGCTGATTTCCCAGCAGTCTGTTATCACTTAGCCGGGTTTTAAGCGTTACACACTTTGCACTGCGTGTACATTATGCATCTCTGGGTGGGTTTTAATGAACAAGATCTCCTGATTTCATTTGCATCTATCACTGGTTGCTTTTTCTTTTTCTATTCCAAATGAGCTCCGGGACGGTTTTGTCCGTGTCTCACTTTTCCACCGTCTTCCACCCGCACAGTGGTGGCTTGAAGGAGAAAAAAAAAGGAAAAAACAGCAATTAGCAGTACCATATGGCAGAAAAACGGGGAGCACTTTGAAGACCTCCCAGACTCAAACCTCGATCCGTATGTTGAGGAATCCCGCCATCCGTCGTCTCTCGTTATTTCGGCATCTTCTCGCCGCACTTTTGCGTGTGTGGTCCATGACAGCGCTGCTACCTCCGGGAGCGTCGTTTAATCCTGCGTGTCCTCCTGAAGAATCCCCGAGGACTCCGTGTGTGCACTCATTAACGCTCTCTTTCCTCCTGGCCAGAACTGGATGGTGAAAATGAAGCCAGCGTGATGCTGAGGCTGTGGATTAAACATCTTTTTATTTCTGTAGAGTTTATAAACGAGCTCTTGCTCACGTCCGGTCCACAGCGGTTATTTATTCTTCATCCTTTTTTAATCCATACAAACTCCTCTGTCTTAAAAGCAGAGATAACCTGCTACAGAGCAGATGCTGACACTGGAGACTCCTTCTTAATAATTACACTTTTATTTATTTATTTTCATTAAATAGCACCACAGGTGTACGTTTTATTTGAATCTTAGTTCGTTTGCGTCTGCACTAGAAGTATACGAGCCGTTACCATGGAAACGAATTCATTATGAGGGTGCGGATATTATTACACTCTTATTGTTTGTGTACATTATACGGTACTTAATTAAATCGATCAGGACATATTGGTAGGATTGAGTTTGTTCAATTTCTTCTTTTTTTCCTATGCAGTGAAATAATAAAGAGTTTGGTTACACATCAATGTCTCCTGTACAGTAGTTGTGATCCTGGTGCAGCGAATAAACTGGAACAAATGGCGCAAGAGTTGGAACAAATGACTGCAACTGGATTAAAAGCAGAAGAAAAGTCACTTTAAAAGAAGTAAAAGACTTTATTCTGTTCTAGTTAGTCTTTATCTATAGGTGACACGGTGGATTAGTGGTTAGCACTGCCTTCTGGCACCTCAAGGGTCTGGGTTCGATTCCCACCTTGGGGTCTTTCCTCCTACATTCCAAAGACAGGCAGATTAAAACTGGTGTTTCCAAATTGCCCATGTGTGTGTCTCCTGTGATGGATTGGCCTCCTGTCTAGGGTGTACCCCCATACCCCCTCGTGCCTGGAGCCTATCCCAGGAGACTCATTCACACACTACGAGCAATTTGGGAACAACAATTAGCTTAATTCTGTGGGAGGAAACCGGGGTACGCAGAGGAAACCCACCAAACATGGGGAGAACATGCAAACTCCTTGCACATTTAGGCGGGAATCAAACATGGCAGGGAATCGAACCCAGGCCATGGAGGTGCAAGACGACAGTGCTACAGTACCACTACACCACCTGTTATGGTTTTAATCTCACTCACTCACTCTCACTCATCTTCTATACCGCTTTATCCTGAGTTCAGGGTCGCGGAGACCTGGAGTCTATTCCAGGAGGCTTAGGGCACGAGGCGGGGTACACTCTGGACAAGGTGCCAATCCATCACAGAGCACACACATACACACACTCACACACCCATCAATACACTACGGGCAATTTGGGAACGCCAATTATCCTAACCTGCATATCTTTGTGGGAGGAAACCGGAGTACCCGGAGGAAACCCACCAGGCATGGGGAGAACATGCAAACTCCTTGCAAACAAAGAGGGGAATCGAACCTGGCCGGGAATCGAACCCGGACCCTGGAGATGCAAGGCGACAGTGCTAACCACTACACTACCGTGCCGCCTGTTATGGTTTTAATCTTATTGTGATAAAAATGTATCGGTGATCAATCGATAATTGATTGTAAACGTTCCAATATTTTTGGTAACGCTCATGATTTGGTGGTTTATTCGGATTTTAGATTAGATCTATCTATTAAGCATGTTTTGCTAAGTGTATAACAAATTGTGTATGTGTGTGTAAGAAAGAGCGAGATTGGCGATTTAGAGCATGTGATGTCAGACAGCGTGATGATGGATGTGATACCCAGGCATCGAGGAAGAGAAAGAGAATTCCCCGGGATTTCATCGACCTCTCCGACTGTTTCAGAGGGAAAAAAAAGCCAGATATCCTGATTTCAGTCTTTTCCAACACATCAGTGAGAAAGTAGCACACAGAGAGAGAGAGAGAGAGAGGATAATGAGGGAGGGAGACACATGGAGGTCACCACATGTACTTCAGCTCCCTCTTTACCACTGCTGGCACGAAGCCACACGAGCCCGGGAAAAAATAAAAAGCCATATTGGCTTGGCGAGCTGCCACAGTGGCAGTGTGTAATGTTATGCCAGAGATGGCAGGGACAGGAGCGTTCTGTACTGACCAGCGCCGACAGTCACCTTGAGCGCCGTCTCAGAGCCTCCTGCTCTCATTAAGCTCACGCCGCTGAAAATCTAAGCAGGTTATTTCAAATCCAGCGCAGATCGAGCTCAGCCTCTATATTCCCTGCAAATAATTGATGAGATTTGTGCGAGATATACAGTATGTGTGTTTGTGTGTGTGTAGGCATGTAAGCCCACGTGCACGGATGTGTGTTTGGAAATGTAGCCGTTCCTCCTTTCATCCAGCACAATGCTCCCTCTCAAAGCGCTCAATCCGATTACAAAGTCCATTCACCTGCCAGTCAGAGTGTGTAATCGCCAGATCAGACTCAGTCGGCCGCCGCCCGAACCCTACAGGGTGGGTGAACGAGGCCGTGCCCCGATAATCATCCTCTTGTGCTGCTGTCAATCAATGGACCAAACGAACAGTGTGTCCGAAAGATTTTAAAGGGCAAGTGTGTATTGTTGTACCGCACGCGGCTCCGTGTGAAAAGGTGTTCGAGCCGGCTTACGGAAAGCTTGATATTAATGATGATAGGATAAAATAGTTTGAGTAAAATTTTATGACATAGGCACGCTACCGCGCGACATACCGCTTCGATCGACCATCACTGACTCCGTATACACACGTCGTTTCTCGAGACCGCGGCTAAGCAAATTCATAAGACCGTGGCCAAGGCAATCCATCAAACCGTAGCTGATTCGATTCATGAGAGCATAGATGAGTCAATTTGTCACACCGTAGCCACAGAGTCGATCTCGCAGACAATAGCCGAGTCCTTTCATGAAACCAGACTGTAAACGCGTGGCAGATTCAATACATCAAATCACAGCTGACTCGACTCGTCAGACCGTAGCGGGGTCGATCCGCTAGACGACAGCCGAGATATCTCGCCAGACCTTAGACGAGTGGACCCGTCAGACGATATGAGTCGATTCGTCCTATAGTTGAGTCTATTTGTACTGTAGTAAATGTGTACCATAGCTACAGTAGGCCTTTGAATAAACCTTTTTACCCGAGTAAATGCGTCTGACGATAGACAAAATGATTCATGCGAGTCGATTACTCAAATCATGGTCGAAAAAAGATTTTTCAGGCAAAAGACGAGTCGAATCATTAGATGGTGGACTCGATTATTCAGCCAAGTATACGTGTATATCCGCGTCTGTTTATGAGTTTGTACGTCAGGAAATGAAAGTTTATTCATCAGCTGCAAGATGAGTCGATTTATAGTTATCTTCGTCAGACAAAGAAAAAATTATTCGTCAGTTTATAGCAGTTTGTAGTCGATTCATCAGACAAAGAAATGTTGATTCGTCAGACTAAGAAAAAAATGAATCATCAGATGATAGATGAGTCGATTCATCAGACAAAGAATAAAATGAGTTGATGGCTGAGTTGGTTCGGCAGACAAAGAAAGAATGATTCATCAGCACACAGCTGGGTTGATTCATCAGACAAACAAAAAGTCGATTCGTCAGATGAAGAAAGTTGATTCGGCGATAGATTCGGGAAAGAAAGTTGATTCAAAAGATGAAAGACGAGTCGATTCATCTAATGATTTCAGTGTTGATTCAATAGATGCTCATGTGATATATGGTGTTTTGTTTTTAATAAATAAAAACGTGTAATAATTAGTAAATTTATATAGTATATACGAGGAACAAAATGACATCAGCATAGCGTTCGGTATAAATTATTTATTTGAACCATGCACGGAGACGTCCCTTAAACAGCAGTCTGGTCTTCAGTGACGGTAACGTGTTCGTTCTCCTCTAACTGACAGTAACTGATTCATCAGATACCGCGACTCCTTTAGCCTCCAGGAACATCACTGGCGCTAACGCTCACCTGCAGGTGAAAAGGGAATTGTATTTATCTCACAAAGGCAGCTCGACGAGTCGATGTTCCCCGCGCATCAGACCGCTCCCTGAAACAATCAAAAGAAACGCGATGGAGCGTTCATGGCCTCTGGCAGCTCGTGTGATGTGTTGAAGGTCACAAGGGCATCTGTTGACCTTGTGTCAGGGATTTGGGTCCCTGAAGAGCGCTTGTGTTTGATGAGAGATGTGTAGAAGATCTGTTTTCTCTCTCTTGTTCGTGGTCTTAATGAGTACCTATACGCTGCCTAGAGCACACACGCTGTGGAGAAGGTAGAAGCGATACGGTGTCCATCAGCAGCCTCCCAGGCTGTTCTCCAAATCTGTTTTTCATCTATCATGCGAGCAGTGTGTGGGATGAACAGCTCAGCCTGTCTGACCCAGTTCTGCCATCAACACCGCTAGCTTTTAATCAACCCGAAAGTCCACAAAGCTTATTTTAGGATCTCCATGGCGAGACTCGCGATAGGACTCGATCCGGCTGGTTAGGAATTCATGAGAACAAATGAACTCCCACGAGACACTTTGTTCATAATTGAGTGGAAAAGTTATGAATATATAGCGGATATAAAAAGTCTACATACAGTAAGTCTGTTAACAGTGTAGGTTTTAGGGAGAAAAGAAAGAACTTCAGAAAATAAACTCAATTTTATATAGTGCTTTAAACAACAGACATCGTCTCAAAGCAGCTTCACAAAATGAAAAAAAAAAATTATGGAAATGTGTATAATCAAGAAAAATGTGTATAGATCATAATGATCCCTGATGAGCAAGCCAAGGGCGACGGAGGAACCTTGAGAGGAACCAGACTCAACAGGGAACCCATCCTCATCTGGGTGATAACGGATAGCAGGGATTGATCTGCATCATACTGTGTGTTTGGCAGCTGGAAGTTCAGTATAACAGAAGATGTCTAAGATGTCTTGTTTGCCTGGTGACGCCATGGTCCTCAAAGATCTTATGAAGAAGTCTAATGGCTAAATGGCTAATAAATAATGACGAAAAATGTACCCTGAAACACTGTAAAGGCCATCATCAAATATCAGAGACGATCAGAAGTGACATCATAGTGACATCATCACCAAGACCTGGATGTGGCGTCCTACATCCAGGAGAAAGCGTATCGGGAGTGTGTCAAGAAACCTAAAGATTAGTACTGATAAGGGATTATTAATTTATTGGGTGGGTGAGAGTAAACATTCTGGGATAACATTGGCGACTTTATTTCCAACGAGGATATAACCTGGAAAACTGCTGTCAAGAAAATGTTCACCTTCCATCCCAATAATGACCCAAGATTCCACCAAAGCAATCCACAAAGGAAGGGCTAGAGAAGATGAAGATCCACACCGTGAGACGGCCCAGTCAGAGCTCATCCCTACATCATCCAGGTGAACCACTAAGACCACTAAGCCACTGTGCCGCCACAACAGCTTATTCAAGAATATAATTCATATGACTTAATGTGTGCCGCTGTGACTTCATAAATACGTTAAGGGCATTTGCCAGCTCTCCACACACAGACACACACACACACGCACTGTAAGAGCATCCGACTTTAAAAGGCGACCAAATGTCTTGAAGCAGAATGAGGAAGAAATCCGTACTGTAGTAATCATTTCGACTTGTTCAACGGAAAAAAAAAGAAGAAGAAGAGAAAAAGGAATAATTTCTGCAGACGTATTATAGCAGCTCTGTAATTAGCCATGATAATTAGGCAGCATTAGGAAACGATTTGTTTGAAAAGGTCCACGTGTGTGTGTTTAGCCGGAGCGCTGAATGGGGCACGAGGGCTCTTCTCACATCCAGAGACTTCCGCCGTCCGGAAGAGCACATAACTGTCACTTGGCGAGACTTTATGGGTTTAATGGCTAGTGAGATAGGGCAATAGGTTTGTGTGTGTGTGTGTGTGTGTGTGTGTGTTGTGTGAGAGAGAGAGACAGAGAAAGAGACTTGAGAGAGAGAGAGAGAGAGAGATAAAGACAGCACCTGTTTGTTCCTGCAGGGGGTTCATTAGTGCAGATTTATGGAGTGGATCATTATGGGATGGAGATTGGTAGATGTTCATATTGAAAGCATGTCCTCGGGGAAATCTCTAATGGAGAAACAAAAAAAAAAAGAAGGCAAGACTTTTATTAACCCATTTAATCTCAGCAATAGGATTTATGATATTATTTTTAGTTTGTATTTCACTTTGATTTGAAATATGTGAAATCGATTTATGTAAGAGTGTACAGCTGAGAGTGGAGACGTGTGCGCTGGATGTTTACAGGAGGGAAGTGAACAACAAATAACAAAAACAACCCCGCGATAATAATAATAATAATAATAATAATAATAATAATAATAATAAATAGTAATACCGTATTTAATAGAGCTACTGTAATGTATGAAACATGTTCCTGATGTTTATACCACAATGATGTTGAATTCTGCATTCTGATTGCACAGCGTTATATTTATGTGCCTCTTTAATCCATTATGGTTTCTATGGTAACAGCACATTCACAAAGGCTTGTACTGTAAATGCTCTATTCTGAATTACATTTACATTTACGGCGTTTGGCAGACGCACTTATCCGGAGCATCTTACATTTTCTCATTACACTTCTGAGCAGTTGAGTGTTACGGGCCTCGCTCAAGGGCCCAGTAGTGTCAACTTGGTGGAACCTGAGACTCATCAAATACATGCAGATAACTTTACTTTTATATAGTAATACTTACAACTTCCAGGTCTAAAATAATAACAATAAAGTGGCGACTCCTGTCTGGCGCCGAGCCGGACGAGGTTTGTACAGTATCTCCGTTTCTCTCCTCGACCCATGAGATCCCATAATATCGGGAACCTCTAAGGTGCTGTTAACTTCCTTTAAGAGGTGGTTATATGTCAACATCAAACCAGAAATTAGAAAGGTTTATAGACTTAAAACCTTTTATTATCCAGTGAACCACTGAAGAGCGTACAGTACTGTATATTCTGGAGGAATTCCTGTCAGCCTGCAGACTCTCCACACACAGGATGATTTTTTGTCTCAAATGCTCAAACCATCTCATCCAGGATTATTAGTTTTTTTTTTTTTTGTGAGCATGGACTGACACTCTTGAACACGCGTGTGCACAGGACAGGGCTTTAAGATCTGACGTTGCACACACCTGGATGGTCCAGGGGATTGGTGTCCAAATTACACGTGCACACACACACACATAGAGCAGGCTGATACAGAGAGAGAAAATGGATCTTTATCCTCTCTAATGAGACTTGCTTTTGCTTTACACGCGTGCTGTACACACACACACATACAGACACACAAAAAAATATGTTTTACACACATGTGGTCACAGTGTTATAGTAAACAGTACACGCATGCACGGATGTTGATTATACCAGTAAGAAACGAGCACTAAGACCCAGCAGGGGAGACGATTACCCACAATTCCGCAGCGCAAGAGAGAGAAAAACCGTTGGCTCAG
>JAQKPX010000020.1:17013320-17024465 GCA_030068255.1 Clarias angolensis
TTTCGGTTGTTGGTGTGCCTTGTGATTTTTTTCAATTAAAAATGTACCTTGGCTCAAAAAAGGTTGAAAAACACTGATATAGAGAAATAAAGAGAGAGTTTTTACTCACAGAACGGCGTTCTGTACGATCAAATGTCCCGCTTTGACTTGAACGCCCCTCGTATCTTACAAAACAATAAGCATTGCATCATAGACAAATGTGTGCTAGAACATTTTGCCTTTGTGTAGTGGAAAGTGATCTTATTTTATTAAGCACATATTTTAAAAAATGTTAACCTTTGTTGTAACTCATATTTTGACCACTAGGTGCAATAAGAACTATCTAGAGATAAATGGCTCAATGAGGACACAAAGCAGTGATCAACTTCAATCATAGCTTTAAATTAATCAACCAGAAACATTTTTTATTTTTAAACTGTTGGTCACTTGGAAAAAATGATTAATATTTTAGCTGAATCTAAAGTGTACAGAGTTGCATATGAGGATTTTATTAGTAACTGCAAAATATTGAAAAGTACAAGGGGGTGAAAACTTCTGCATGTATTGCCTCAATGCATGCGTCTTTATCAAGTAGAGTTTATACAGTAGCTCATGTAATATTGTTTTTCATTTACTCTAATAATCGACTATCATGTTTTAATAGATTCATAGATTCAGTTTTTTTTTTTTCATTTCACTTCTAATCCGATCTCAGGTGTCTCTCTAATTTACCAATTAGCACCGGACGCTCGCCCCGTCTTCCAGACTCATGTGTGCTTGTGTGTGTGTAATTACGGCATTTTGCTGTGTTAATCCCCTCCACTTAACCCTTCAGCGTGTGTTAGAGAGGAGTGTGTCGAGAGTGACTGCTCCAGCCATCCGCACTGCAATTATCCTGTGCCCTGAACCCACTCAGCCTCCCGATCGTTCCGGTTTGATTACTGCAGTGACACCGAGCAGAAAATTCATTTGAAATGTCGATCTGTAGGCAATTGTGCCCAGACATGATATTTCATATGTCAGTGCCCATCAGTGCAGCTCCGCCACGAAGCTACCGAGCGGGGAAAATTTGCACTCATTAATGTTTAATAACTGTATGTTGGGTTGTTTGCTAGCTGAATGTTTCGGACGGACTGCTGCTGTCAGTCTGCGGCGATCTCGGAGGATTAAACTGCAGGTTTTAAGCCTTCATTTCGTTGTGTTTTTTTTTTTACATGCTTTATTGAACACATTTCTGAGTATTTCATAAATCCTTTATATAGCAGTTCTTGAGAAGGTATGAAACGTTAAAATGTTCAAATTTCTGTTATTCCAGAAAACATTGAGAAAAGCGTCTTTAGTGTATTAAATTATTCTTTTTTAGAGAGCTTTAAAGAGACCATAAATTGCACCAATTCACTTTACGGGTAATGATTATTCATGAATAAAGAAATTGTGCATGATTTGCCTTATTCAGTCTGCTTTTGTTTTTTATTCCACGGTCCCTGGAATTAATAACTTAAACTGTACCCATGTCTTTATTAATCGCAACCTTTTTCTTAGCTTTACGGTGGCTTAGTGGTTAGCACTGTCGCCTCGAACCTTGAGCATCTGGGTTCAATTCCTGTCTGTGTGCAGGGAGTTTGCATGTTCTCCCTGTGCTTGGTGGGTTTCCTCTGGGTACTCCAGTTTCCTCCCACAGTTCAAAGACATGCAGATTAAGGTAACTGGCGTTCCCAAATTGCCCGTAGTGTGTGAATGTTGACCAGAGGTCCTACCACGGTCATACAAATGCTAATGAATACAGTACAATGGTCACTATTGGCCTCCACGGTCCCTAGTTGGACTAGCGAGGTTCCTACATTGATGGATGGACATTTTTCTACACACAATTTGCTGAGTTCAATCCATAATTTGGGATACTGCACAATTAATTGCAGAAAAATTAAAAAAATCACAATACGGACCTGTGTAATTATTTAATTATGAAAGGCTGCAATTTGTTACAGGTAATATTTATAAGCATAGTCAGGAATTTAGGCATAGTCAGTAATATATTTTTTAAATAATATATACTTTTGAGTTGATAAATACATATTGGCGAACATCCTCTTAATGAGATAATTTGTCCGATTATTTGGTGTTATCCTACAGTAGATAAATATGTTTAAATAGGAAATTTTACATTTAATAGATAAATATCAGAGTTTGAATCTCAATCTGTTCAAAATAATCTCAATGTGATTATTTTTACACTTTTTACAGCACGTTTAAATTAAATCTCCATTGAAGTAAAAATCTTTATTTTGGTTTGAGTTTTTAAAAAATATATTAATAATATCAATTATGAATTTGTGCCCAAATAGATTGATAATTTGATCTATTCATGATTCCCTCTTTCCTGACTAAAGCGTCACTCCTAACTGGCATAATGTGATGCCGCCGCCACCATGCTTCACTGTCAGCTTATTTAATGCTGTGTTGTCTTGTCCTTGACTAGAAGTCCTTGTGCAAGTTTTGGACGGATGTCCTTTTCTCGTGATGTCACTAAGGTGTCCATTACGGTGTCCATACTGACGCTTTTTTCTTGTGTTCTATGGTACATCTAATGCATCAGAGATTAGTTTGTACCCCGCTCCTGATCGATACCTTTAGACAAGCAAGTAGATGGATGAAGCAAGTGCTTCGTTAGTCATGACTTCAGCAGTCCGAAGAAGACTAGAAACTGGGTAAATTGGACAATCATATTTTTTAAAATAGGTAAATTTGACATCCTTTTCTGCTCACATCAGTTGTAAAGAGTGTTTCTTTGTGGTATCATGGCCATCCTGTCAGATTGAACTAGTCTTTTCTTATCAGCACTCTAGATAATGGAGCGGATAATTAGACAGTTCCTAATAAATAATTTATTACAGTTTTCAATCAGTGGTCCTATAATTTGTGAGACTTCTGGCCTTAATTTTCTGTCCTAGTCCAGCCTTGCTGTTCAGACTCATTGCTTTAAAGGATATAAAAAATTTTACCTACCTGTTTAAACATAGCTTTTACTACCATCTAATCATAAACAAAGACCTGGGAGCCGAGAGTGAATCTGGCTTTTCAAAAGGATTTACTAACCTGCCCACCTACACAGCCAGAGATTGTCCTGAATAAAATAATTCAATCAGGTGTGCAGGATCTATTTCTGCTTCCACTTTGCTGGCTTGGGTCCTTTATAAGGTCTCCCGCTGCTTTCCCTCTGCCATAATTCAACTCGCTCTCTTTCTCTCTCTGTCTCTCCCATCCTGTGCCTTTAACCTCATCCTCTCAAAAAAAAAAAGTGATGTTGCCTTGGTGACAGCATTCTCACCAGCCAGAGCGCGCGTCTGCAGTCCAGAGCACTTGGTTAAATATAGGAATGTGTCACGTAAAGATGAAGGCATGAAAAAACAGGAAGCATTTAAACACCTATCCATGCTGCTATCAGTGTTAATAGTCATAATCAATAATATATCATTTGGGTTTTATTTCTAGAAGTATAGTATAAAGATGTTCTAGCATAGTTTCATGCCCCTAAGAAAATGAACTGGGTCACAGAACAGCCGTTAATCGTTAGAATGAAATCGACCTCCTCGTGTAAGGGGAGATATGAGAACAGAATTTCCAAGCTTTTATTTTAGGATTGATTATTATAATAGATGTGCACAGAAGTGAAAGCTGTGAGAGCCAGCGTGACCATTTTGCTGAATAGAAACATAGAACAACGCAGGGCCTCCAATTATACTTTTATGTCTACTCTGTGAGTACAGTAGATGGGTACTGGGTAGTTAGATGGATGGATGGATGGATGGATGGATGGATGGATGGATTGTGTGATGGGTACTGGGTAGATGGATGGATGAATGGATGGATGGATGGATGGATGGACCTGATAAACTGATTTATAAAATAAGCTGATGATCTGATTTATATAATATGATATATCATACATGGATCCTCAGCATAAAAATGAAAGTTAGCATGTTCAAAGGGGTGGATATGAATCCAAAGCAAAGGTGGGCCTACATCCGGACCTTGTAGGACACCTAAACTTTGAAAAATGAATTTTCATCTGTATTAAAAAAAGAAATTCCTACATCATTTTTTAAAATTCGCTTACCTGTCATATCTTTAACGCACCATTTAATTTTTGTGTATCCATGAGTCTCAGGAAATTATTTCTTTAATTGTATATAAACGGCATAAAAGTATAAGCCAACATACCTATGGTGCTGGATATAGACGTCAAACAATAGCGGGCCTAAAGCATGGCTTTGTATTATACCTTCTTGCACTCACATAGGCTCTAAAGTGTACAGGTGGCGATTTTTTCAATTCATTTTTAAATGTACTTAGAAGATGGACATTTGTATTTAAATTTTATATAGCTGTACTGATGAAGCTAGCTGAACCGATTTGTTTAATTGTGCAAAATTTGTGTGGAAGTGACAACCAATGAGTCCAAAAGGCTGGGTATAAACGTGGAAAAAATGCGGGCCTAAAGCCGAATCTTGGAGTACGCCTAATCGCACTTATCTAAAGATCTAAAGATTAAATGTGTCCATTTATAATTAGAATTTATAATTTGTAAATAATTTAGTGTACATGTACAATGTTTATATTGGTATTGTACTGATGAAGCTGGTTGAACTGATGTGTAGTATTGTAGAATATCTGTGTAAATGTTTAAACCAGTGTCTCTAAAGGGCCAGATATAAATGGACACTATAAAGGGCCCTAGCCTTTGAAGACTAAAGGCAGGCATTTTCTTTTATTTTATTTATTTGCATATACAGTAGGTTTCAGAAGAAAGGAAGTTTTGTTCTCTGCGTGCTTTTATTTTTTTCCAGACACTTTATTGCACTTAATAAGCCTTTGAAGAAAGACGCCAGCCATTTTCTGTCATTTTACTGAATTTGTTTTTCAGCTTTTATGTTTTCAGTTGCACATAGCTGGGTTGTCATGATTGGCTGAACTTGTTCGTATGTAGGAATTATTTGTCTTTGAGTAGAAGCCAACAATTTATATAAACTTAGAATAGAATTACCGGTGTACTTACTTAGACTTAAAGAGAAAAAGCAGCTATTTTTTTTGTCATTTTAATGTATTTGTATTATAATTATTTCATTAATTAATATATTTATAACACAGTTTTTTGATATCACATGAAAAATTTGATAATTTCTACTAACAATTTATATTAAAATTATTATAATTATGTATGTGTCTAATATCAGATTAATTGATGCTATTAAGACAAAGGAACATCAAGGATGTTACAGAAGGAAAAGAAAATGAAGGTCATTGGAAAGAAAGAAAGAGAGAGAGGGAGAGAGGTGACTTTCTGCTTTAGTTACCTCTCAGAGGTCTAACCAAACCCCCCCCCCCCCTTTCCCACCCCACATGATGCAAATCATTTCCCCTCGTGAATCTCCAGCTCGCTAATTCATCGCCTCGAGGCACGAGATTAATCGTTACCATTATTAAGATAACACAGAATGAGAATTCCTCAACTTGTCCCTTTTCGCTCGTTTCTCTCCGCAGGTGTAACAAAAGAGGATTACGAAATCAGATCCAGGGCTCATATTAATATTTGGTCAATTACTCGAGTCATATTAGTTTGATCTTTTCCATGAAGGGGAAAAAAGAAGGGGGATGTTAGTGTGAAAATGAGCGTTAAGCTGTCAGATTTGTGTGTGTGTTACATAGTGTGATTGTATTGCACTGTATCATTATTATTTAAATCAGGCCGTGTAGTTTGGCTTTAAATATTAAAAATAAATTAAATCATTAAACATTATATTACACATCGCTAACAAGTGGTAATAAGTGGATAATGATGTAATAGTTCAGGCATGGAGGTTTCTAACCGTTCCTAAACAATAAGCCTTAATAATGTACCCGTACCTGTGTGTTATTTGAGTGTGTAAATACCTCGAAAAAACCATCGGCACCCGGTCGCACCGCACAACTTGCACACATCACACACTATACAGGGCTAATGTCAGTTTGGGCTCTAAATATTTGTTGAGTGTGTGTGTGTGTGTGTGTGTGTGTGTGTGTGTGCACGTTTGAGTGTTAACATTTGTAATGTGTGTGTATGTATGTGTGTGTGTGTATGAATGTTAACATTTGTGATGTGTATGTGTTCAATAGGCCGCAGATGCTGGAAAATAAGCCTCACACTATGATGTTCCTCAATGTGATGTCACTGAACGTGTCACTGAATATAATGTCACTCAGTACAATGACACACAGAAAGTTATTAATAATTTTTCGGTGTAAGTTTAAAACATTATCACGGCTGACCCGTTTGATATATCAAAAATTCCTCCGCAATTTTGCATCGTCAGTGTCTTTAGATCACATCGGCCCGGTTTGGTGACGATCGTATAAATTCCCCAGGAGGAGTATATCAAAATCCATCGGGTGCGTATTTGCGAACGACCCAAAATAACTGGCCTCCTGTTGAGTTGAGCCCATGACATCAATGAGCTCTAAATGTGTACCGAATTTCGTGTGCCTACATGAAAGTGTGTATGAACTATCCAGCAAAATCTTGTGTGGGGGCCCCTGGGGGCCCCGGGGCCACGCGACTCTCAGGCATTTTAATGGCAGCAGATTTCAACCTGTCTGCCAATTTCCATGAGTTTTTGAGCATGCTAAGACCCCCAGAAAGTCCAAACGGGTGGAAAAAATATATATAATCCTTAGGAAAACAAGAGGGTCCTTAATAATATGTGTATTATTTCAATTAATATGGAAATCTTATAGTATCTTAGCATTGTGTAAATCACTTCTCAGCACTACAGTTAATATCAGCTAATAATAACTAGACATAAACTGGATGGATATCATATTGACATGCTTTTAGGGCCGAACTCCAGAGAACCCCTTAAAATTTTTATTATAAATATTCTGATGTGTCACTGAACATATAAATTAGCTTCTACTTTCTTTAACAACAAGAATAAAAAATAAAAGTTTGTGATTATTGGTTTTTGGAAGGAGGTCCAAATCGATGTTACTCCATTGATCAGCGTCGCACTTAGAGATCACATGAGAATCTGTCCTTGGGCTTTGTCCCTTTTATCCTATGGGTTGCCATATTGGATCATTTGATGCACACGATCTGGCAGAGGTTGTACATCGGATGCCCTTCCTGTTGCAACCCCCCCATTTCAAGATCTGGCATTGCATGGGATTGTATTATGATATTGTGGGATCAAAGCATCTTTGTAAGTCGCTCTGGATAAATGTGTCTGCCAAAGTCCTAAATATACAGTAAATGTAAGTGTATAGCTTAAGGGTCTCGCCCATAGTGGGCCTGGTGGTGCCGGGGCTCGAACCCCTTCCTCTCTGATCAGCAACCCAGAGCCTCAACTGCCTGAGCCACAGCTGCCCCCTCAACAATGTGAAAACCTCAACAATGTGATAGAATCTGTGCCTCGGCACGTCTTTAAACACGTAAGGAACCGGAGAGTGGATTTAAAAGAAGTGTAAAGACGCAGGAATTCAGGACTGAAGCCTTGATCTGCCTAAGAGCGTCAGTGTGATTAGGAAAAGTGAGTGAAGGAGGAGATGATGGGCAGAATCAAGAGTGTGTGTGTGCACAAATATATGAGCGAGAGACAGAGAGAAAGAGAGAGAGAGAGATTGGACGGAAAAACACGCCCGAGACGGAAACCCTCCATTTCAATTTTGACAAATCCTCTTAAACATGGTTAGGGCTTAATTACGGGCTGTTCAGTGTTGTGAAGTCATTTCTCACACCGCTGACAGATAGCACGGTCTCGACTAACTCGCGCAGGCTACGCCAAAAAAACTAACGAGGGTTTGCTTTATTTATTTATTTATTTATTTATTTCCCAGAGTTACCCAGCTGTAACAGCCTAGTTAAGCACTACAAGCTGCTCTGAGGCCCATTAGCCCCTCTCAGTTCCTGGTGTAATTGCCTGACACAGGCACAGAGCCCTGGCACATTTAGGAGGCTTCAAACAGCCTATTAAAGCTCTTTATCTCCATCACACGTGCCGATTGCAGTGAAGAGGGAACCACAATATGGAAAATAGGGACGAGTCGAGAGGCGAAGCGTCCGTCGGATCATTCGCGCCCTCGGAGACGGAGCCGCAAACGGACGAAGCTGACTCTGTGGGCAAAATATTGATTATGTCTGATGCATTATCTGACGTGTATTTATCCCAGCGCTGGTGAATTCTTCATTCTTGATGGATCAAAATTTTTGTACGTTATGTAGTTTTGTAATATCTCAAACATTAACATTTAACAAATGTTAAATTAAAATCTCTCACATGGGAATGGCACCGCATGCAGAGGCTGGGTAGTGTAGAGATGGGGTGTGAGGCAAACCCACCGATGGTGACGCTCGAACCCGAATCCTCAGATCTGAACATCTAAAATCTAGATCCTTAGCCATCTGAGCCACCGCTCCCACGTCTTACATTTAATGTATTCTTGTAAAAACAGTTCCTCTCAAAGGTAGCTCGAGCACGGTACTTTGGTTTTATCCAAACATCCATCTAGGAGCTTTTTATAATGAAACTTGGTCGTCTTGTTATCCGCGTTAAACGTGCCGTTATTACACACAGCCGGGAAACCACGCTGCAATTATGGAAAGCCATTAGGGTCAAACTTGGTCATATGATTTATTTATGTAAAAAAATATTTAAAAAATAGTAGCGCGTTAAAATTCCTAGATTAATCACATGCGTTAATATTGAAAGCCTTAATTATAAGTGTATATTAATGCACTATTTGTAATCGGTTATCGTTTCTATGGTGACAGCTCGTTAACACACTGTGCATGCAGTCGTTATAGTTGTATACGATATGTATTCTGTAAGAAGTAGTTAATTTAAGGCTCATGGAAGGAGTCTCCAGTGTCAGAGGTGGTGCTGGGACAGAGAAGGGTCAAGGAGCGACCGCTTTAGCCGATGTAACTTTATATGTATCTATATACAGTCAGAAATGATCAGCATTGTTGTGTGGCTTAGTACAGTAGTTAGCGTTGTCGCCGTGCACCTCCAGGGTCGGGGTTCGATTCCCGCCTCGGGTCTGTGTGCACTTGGCGTTCCCAAATTGAATACTTTTCGATGAAAGCATGCCTGAAGTTTCTACATTCCTCCCTAATCCCTAATCTAATCTTAATACAATCTGCGATGTGAATATCAGCGCTAACTAACTAACAGACGGGCGACGTCGCCGTACCCGAAGCCTCAGACCATCCGCGCGGCTGCTTTGTTCCGTCCCCACAGCCTCAGCGATCAATTCCAATCCATTAGGATTCCTGCACGTGTAATTAGCTTAGCCGCCTCGCTTTATTCTCTCAGTAACCGTTTCTCTGCTTTTCACTTTTATTTTCCATCACAATCAGCCGAAGCCCGGCGTTCGCAAGTGTAATCCCCCATTAACTGAATTTAACTTCAATTATTTTCCGAATTATCACAGAGCTAATTGGAGTCGCGCGCTCGCTCCTCCTGTAGACTGCAGACTGTCTCGCAACCGCTTAATTACACTCGTCTCTACAACACATCCCTCTCTTCCTCTCCTCGCTTTCTCTCCTTCTCTTATATTGACTCGAATTAAGGTCATCTCTCTCGTTTTTAACGTTTTACTTTCAATTCACTGAGCTCTCCTGTCTTCTCTCTCTCTTATTCTCTCTCTTAATTCTTTTAATTCTTTCTAATTCAGTGAGCTTTATTGTCTACTCTCCCTCGTTCGCTCTCTTTTTTAAAAAATTCATTTATTTTAATTCAGTAAGTGTTACTGTCGCGCTCTCTCCTTCTCACACACACACCCACACACACACCTCCTCTCTCCGTCTCTCTCTCTCTCTCCGTCTCTCTCTCTCTTTGTCTCTATCTCTGTCTCTCACTTAAAAAAAATCACGGTTCAAATCATTTAGCTTTACTGTCTCGTCTTTCTTGCTCTCTCACTCTCACACTGTTTCTTTCTCTCTGTCTAACTCACTCTCTTTCTCTGTCTTGCTGTCTCACTCTCTCTTGTGTCTCTCTCTCGTGTCTCTCTCTCTATCTTGCTGTCTCACTCTCTCTTGGGTGTGTGTCTCTCTCTCTCTTGTGTCTCTCTCTCTCTCTTGTGTCTCTCTCTGTCTTGCTGTCTCTCTCTCTCGTCTCTCTCTCTCTCGTCTCTCTTGTCTCTCTCTCTCTCTCTCTCTCTTGTGTCTCTCTCTCTCTGTCTTGCTGTCTCACTCTCTCGTCTCTCTCTCTCTCGTCTCTCTCTCGTCTCTCTCTCTCTCTCGTGTCTCTCTCTCTCTGTCTTGCTGTCTCACTCTCTTTCGTCTCTCATCTCTCTCTCGAGTCTCCCTCTCTCTCAGTTGAGTTCAGTAGGTCTTTATTGGCATGAATGTTTAGCAAAAAAATTACATTGTTGCCAAAGCATTTAGAAAACATTAATTACATTGTAAATAACATCACTGTGATTTAAATATAAACATTATAAACATATTAAACATGAAAGAATAGCATTAGGTAAACAATAAAAAAGCAAAAACAACAAAAACAAAACAAAAAAACATCAATATTCGCTCTCTCTCTGTCTCACTGTCTCTCTGTCTCTCTCTAGCTGTCTGTCTCTTTCTCTCTTTCTCTTTTCAGTGAGCTTTGTTATCAACCGCTCTCTTTCTTTTTTCACTCTCTCCTTCCCTCACTCTCTCTTACTGTATGTATTGATTTTTTAATTTTTATTTTAATTCAGTGTTACCGAGTGAGACTCTCTTTCTTATTTTCTTACATTTTGGTTTTCATTCTCATTCCGTACATCTCATCAGATTCGTCCATCACCTTTTCTCTCTCTCTGTTTCATTGTCTTTCTTTAAGTCTTTGTCTCGTTCTCTATCCGTTCTCTCTCGTCTCTTTCTCCTTCGCTGTCCCTTATTCCGTCTTCCTGTCTTAGTCTCTCACTTATTGTCCTTCTCTGTTTCTTTTCCTTTTCCGGCTCTCGCTATCTGTCTCTAGTGTTCTTCTCTTCTTTAATTCTTTAATTAATTACTCAAATAACTGAGAAATATCTTCTCTCTCTTTCTCTCACTCTATTTCATAATCTCAGTGTGTGTCTCACTCACTCACTCACTCACTCACTCACTCACTGTCTATACCGCTTTAGGCTTAGGGCACGAGGCAGGGTACACCC
>JAQKPX010000020.1:17026726-17038639 GCA_030068255.1 Clarias angolensis
TTTAATTCTTTTTTGTTGCTGGTTTGTTTCTTCCTTTCTATTAGGATTTCTTTCTTTCTTTCTTTCTTTCTTTCTTTTCTTTAATTCACTCAGTTTTTTCCCACAACTTTCTTTCTGTCTTTCTTCTTTTTATCTTTTTTTCCTTATATTCCATTTTTCATGTCTTTCATTCAGTTTTGTCAAGATTCTTTCTTTCTTTTTTTTCTTTCTTTCTTTAGTTTGTTCGCTGATTCTACTGGAATGATTTCTTTTATTTTTTTCCTGTTTGTTGTTGGTTTGTTTCTTCCTTTCTGTTGGGATTACTTCATTTCTTTCTTTCTTTCTTTCTTTCTTTTTTTGTTTGTTTTTTCCCATGAAGTATTGGACTAAATTATTTAAACTGAACCGTCCAAATGTTTGTTTACAGAAACCTCCTATAAAATAAAATACTAAAATGAATCCAAAAAAAAAAAAGTTGCCTCTGCCATGAGGTTACAAGTCCTAACAAGGCACAAACCTGAAAATGTAAAGAAGCTTGAAATATTGAATAGTATTGAGTATGGGGTGCCAATAATTTAAAACGCCGCTCTTTATATGTATATACTGTATTATACAGTATATGTTTATCATGTTTTTATACAGTATATAATATAGCCTGTTAATTCCAGACATGAGTATACATTATACATTATTTATTGCTCACCTATAAAGGGTGCCAATAATTATAATGCTCAAGAATGCAGTTAACATCTAAATCTGAATATCTGGAGTACGAAAATAACCAGTGGCCTATTTTCAGTCTAGACAGGATTTATATAGGACTTTCCTCCCTACACACACACACACACACACACACACACTAATACACACACATGCATGATCAGGTTGCTCCCATAAGGCCAGCGTTGCCTCGGGTCTGTAGTATGTTGTACAAAATGGCAGAAGGCGCTTTGGGTTTCCAGTCGCGCCGTTTCATTTATCCTCGTCTTGCGTGTTGGTACTTTTAATGTTAAACACAGTCTTTGTTTCCATGTGTCTGACTTTACTTCCAGCTCTCTCTCTCTCTCTCTCTCTTTCTCTCCGTGCCTATTGAAATGTTCTTTCTTTTTGTTCCCCACCTTCCCCCTTTGGTCCTTTCCTCGTACCCGTCTTCCTTCCTCCATCCCCCCCCCACCCCCTCGCCCCTCGCCGCAGCCTTGTGAGCAGGGCCGCAAGCTCAGAAGGATCCACTGGCTGGCCAACGTGGGAACGGCGCTGCACTTCCTCGAGGGCAGGAGGGTAAGCTCAGTCCTTTCCCAGAGTGCACTGCTCAGGTGAAGCGCTCCGGGTCATAACCGCTCGTCTTGACCCGAATAACCTTGACAGATCTTTTTTTTTTCTTTTTACACCATTTTCTCTGTTTTTCCTAGTTTTCCCCTTCTCTTTCTCCTTCTTCTTTCTCATGAGAGTTACACTCGCGTTTGTTCTTTCTTCAAAATTCCTTACACAGACGATGTGTCCAGAATGAAGCACTTGTACACAATCCAGCTGCTCGCATCCTCACAAAGACAGAAATATACACAACTCAATTTGGTTCTTTATACTTTAGACGAATCTTAAAAATCATTTTGTTTATTGAGGAGGGAATGTAGAATAGAGGAAAACATTGACAAGTGATTATCAGTGCTATTTGGGGTGCCAATAATTTTGAATCCTGAACAAAAACTGCAGAAATTAAGGTTTTTCAGTGTATTTATTTTACATATCACGTTGTTTTTTTTCTGTGTCTTCCTTTTATACAACATTATTCATTAAACAGCAACACATTATTTCCTTTTGTTCTTACTTTCTTTCTTTTTAATTTTTAAAATGTATTTTCTCTGTGATTTTTTGTTCTTTCTTTCGTTCTTTCTTTTCTTGTCATTTTCTTTCACTTTCATTTTCATTGATTCCCATTTTTTCTTCCATTGAATTTTCTTTCATTTATCCCTGATCTTTCTTTCTTTCTTTCTTTCTTTTCATTATTTTATCCTTTTTTTCTTTTTTTTTTCAAGATTTTTTCCCTTTTCCATTCTCTTTTTTCTTTTATTCATTTATTTTCCCCTTTTTTCATTTAGCCCAGATTTTTAAAAATATTTTTTAAGATTCTTTCTTTCTTTCTTTCTTTCTTTCTTCCTTCATTTATCCTCTTCTATCATTTATCCTAAGAAATTAATATATAAATAAATATTATTTGTTTATTAATGTTTCTGTTTTCTTTCATTCATTCACTTATTCCCAATTTCTTTTCTTTCTTACTCTTTTTTCTTTCACTCATGCATTTATTCCCAAATTTCTTTCTTTCCTTTGTTTCATTATTTTATCCAGGTTCTTTTTTTTTCAAGATTATTTCCTTTTTCCTTTCTCTTTTTCTTTCATTCATTCATTTCCCCCAGATTTTCTTTCTTTCATTCATTCTTACTTTCTTTCATCCTTTCTTTATTAATTTATTCCCAATTTTTTCTATCTTTCTTTTTGATTTTCTATTTTTCTTTGATTCACTTTGTAAGACTCTTTCTTTCTTTCTTTCTTTCTTTCTTTCTTCTTTCATTTATCCTCAAGTTTATCCTTATAAATAAATATATAAATAAATAATTTTTTTCTTTCATTCATTCACTTACTGTATTCGCAATTTTCTTTCTTTCTTTTTCTTTTTTCTTTCTTTCATTCATTCATTTATTCCCAATTTTTTTTTCTTTCTTTCTTTCTTTCTTTCTTTCTTTCTTTAGAGTATGTAGTTTGTTTGCTTATTCTTACTGGAATGATTTCTTTCATTTTATCCTCGATTGTTTCTTTCTCTTTGTTTTAATTTCTTTCTTTTCTTCTTTCTTTCTTTCATTCTTTTCTTCCTTCCTTCGTTCCAGCTGCTAATTCTGAGGAGGATTACAATTCAGCATCATTGTGTTTGTATTTTTCTGTATTTCTCTCATCCCTGATGCCAGTTGTATGAGCTACAGGGTTCTTCTTCTCAGAGATAAATCTGTTCATCCCCACACCTGAGTCAGTGTCTGACACTTTGATGAATGTGCCCAGCTCTGTGGTCCAGTCTGAACAAATAGCCGTCTATAAATCCAGTGATTGATTTACTGAGTGATGTGTGACACAGTGTGAAGCGGTGGCTTTGTTTTGCTGTCAGGATTATGACTAATTTTAATCAAATGTTTGAATAAGCCGTATGGATCTATTCTGCATTAGACATTTGCTTATTCCCAGCATGCTCTTGGCCTGGTGCAGATAAATCAAGATGTAGAGCGACTGAGTGTTGATAGAAGCTATTTGTTTTCATTTGCTATAAATCAGCCTTGAGGTTCACCTTGTAGCTGATGCCTGGACATTATTCATTCTGATCAAGTCACTCATCCACACTGCTGTTAACTCCATTCACTTTCATTCAATTTAACTGACCATGCTCCTCATCCAGTTAGAACAAACAAACATTTTTTAATAAAAGCTGTTTACATCTACCAAAATTCTGTAAATTGCTAAGATTAAAGGCACAAAATCACTTTGATTTTTTTTAAAAACTTTTTTTTGATTGATTATTTTGTACATTTTATTAAGTTGCTCATGTTGCTATGTTGCAGCTGCTGAGGGAGACTCAGGGCTGACTGTGAGCCAAAACTGACTCTGGGCTGACTGGGACTCAGGACTGACTGGGACTCAGGACTGACTGTGACTCTGGGCTGACTAGGACTCAGGACTGACTGTGACTCTGGGCTGACTAGGACTCAGGACTGACTGGGACTCAGGACTGACTGTGACTCTGGGCTGACTGTGACTCTGGGCTGACTGGGACTCAGGACTGACTGGGACTCTGGGCTGACTGGGACTCAGGACTGACTGTGACTCTGGGCTGACTGTGACTCTGGGCTGACTGTGACTCAGGACTGACTGGGACTCTGGGCTGACTGTGACTCTGGACTGACTGTGACTCTGGGCTGACTGGGACTCAGGACTGACTGTGACTCTGGGCTGACTGTGACTCAGGACTGACTGTGACTCAGGACTGACTGTGACTCTGGGCTGACTGTGACTCTGGGCTGACTGTGACTCTGGGCTGACTGTGACTCAGGACTGACTGTGACTCAGGACTGACTGGGACTCTGGGCTGACTGTGACTCAGGACTGACTGTGACTCAGGACTGACTGTGACTCTGGGCTGACTGGGTCTCTGGACTGACTGTGACTCTGGGCTGACTGGGACTCAGGACTGACTGGGTCTCTGGGCTGACTGGGACTCAGGACTGACTGGGACTCTGGGCTGACTGTGACTCAGGACTGACTGTGACTCTGAGCTGACTGTGACTCTGGGCTGACTAGGACTCAGGACTGACTGTGACTCTGGGCTGACTAGGACTCAGGACTGACTGTGACTCTGGGCTGACTAGGACTCAGGACTGACTGGGACTCAGGACTGACTGTGACTCTGGGCTGACTGGGACTCGGCTGAGTGTGACTCACTGCTGAGTGTGACCTAGGGATGACTGATTTCATTGCTGATTGTGAGTGAGGGCTGACCGTGACTCAGGACTGACAGTGATTTTCGGCTGACTGTGACTCAATACTGGTGCAGGGCTGATCATGATTTAGGACTGACACAGGGATGGTTGTGACACAGGACTGACCATCACTCACTGTCAGTCACAGTCTGTGTCAGTGTCAGGCCTGTGTCACTTAGTCTCAGTGAAGGAGGTGTGGGTTGTGTCTCAGTGACCGTGGGCTGACCATGGCCCAGGGCTGAACATGACTCAGTGCTGACTGTGATTCTGCACTAACAGACAGAACTGACAGTAACTCAGACCCTCAGAGCTGACTGACAGCTGGTTGTAACAGAGCTAATTGCTGACTGCCAGAAAGTCAGAACTGACTGTAAACACTAAGTGAAGTTTCTTACACACTCAGTGATCCAGTGTGAAAGTGGCAAACACCTCACATATCCATAAAGATCTTTCTTTCAGTCTATCTACAGTCTTTGTTTCTTATTATTTCCTTGTTAAATTAATTCAGATTTTTGATATTGTTTGCAGGTTTCAGACCCAGTTTTGTTAGCTATTTAATTAGTTTGTTGTTTTGTAGTTTTTCTTTTTTTTTCTGTATATTTTATGCATTTTTAAAATTTGCTTATTTATTATTTTTGTATTTATTTTGTTTCTGGAATGTGATGTTGTTTATGAGATAATGTGATTTAGGACACTAGAAGGGGAACATAAAAGAAACTGGATTTACACAAATAACTGAGGAATGAACAGTTACGTCTGTGTGAGACGCCCAGACAGACATGATGAGTGTTATTCCTGATACTCTATCTGTCCTTACAGCACACACTAAACCTGCACTCACAATACTCCTCCAGCTCCCTCTTCTCTTACAGGAGGTGAAAATCCAATCTCTCACACAGCTGAGCCTCAGCCGCCGCAGTCCTCTATCTCATCCTATTATCTCTCTTCATGCTCTCTCACTCGCACTCTGTTTGGGTCCTTTAATCCAGACACCTACGTACAGTGTATATTCTATTACTGCAGTTATTGTACTACACCGTGCGCATGTACTGTATGTGAATGAATATTAATAGTATGTATCTGATGCTATATTTAAGCCACTGCATGAATTTATTATTTTTTTTTTAATTCTCTGCAGTTGTAGTTTAAAGGAATGCATGTACAAATTTTTTCAAAGATATTTTTTACATTTCTTTTAGTCAGGTCATGTTTGTTGTCTGATGTTTACTTTTTTTAAATTTGATAATTATACTTTATATTATTTCAATTATACTGCTGTTATAATCTAATATAAAATATATAATCTTTTAATATATAGTCTATGAATATTCATTAATATATATAAGTTTTTTATTAATTCCACTTGGCCTTTGTTTAACATCATGTTTTCTGTCTCTCCGATCGTCTCTGACGTCAGTCTGTGTACAGAGGATCTCCGGTTAGTAATGGCGTGTGCCTGTATAATTAAACACAATATTAATATCTGTGACGTATTAATTAATAACCTTGAAAAGCCTGTGATGAGGATTTGTGTTTTACGACAGATCAAACTGGTGAACATCAACACCACGGACGTTGTAGACGGCAGACCCTCTATCGTCCTGGGCTTGATATGGACCATCATATTATATTTCCAGGCAAGAGTGTATTAATTACAACAAAATATATATTTTTTTTTTGATGTTTCGCTCTGTCTTTGCGTTAATCTTATCACCATTGTTTCTCGTCCCCAGATTGAGGAACTCACCAGCACACTACCGCCTCAGAACGTACAGACTAGCAGCACGTCTTCGGTAGACAGCTCCAACAGCACCGAGGCGACCAGCCCGCCCGTCAAACGCAAGCCCCGCCTCTCCTTCCAGGGCGGAGCCAAGAAGGCTCTCCTTAAATGGGTGCAGAAAACCGCTACCAAGTATGAACGTCAATAAACCCTCTGAAGCCCAGCTCTAGTCTAATGAAGTGTATGCTTTGGAGTACTGAATTAACTAATGTGGTCACATGATCAAGTCACATGAGTGAAGGCAGTGAAGGAAGAAGACATGAACCATCTTAAAATTCCCACTCACATTTCTGGTGCTTTAACCAAATTCAACATTTAAGTTTAGTGTAAAATTTATGAAGGATTTTGAAAATATTTGATTTCATTATTATTTTTTTTTATTTATAAAGAGTTAAACTTTGAGCAGAGACTGTAATAGAAAATCTCACTGAAGTAGGGTTGAACATGTGGGTGTTATTGCATCAGAAAATTGAGCAGCCAATCATATTCCAGGATGCAAATTCAAGCTACACATGACTAGTGAAAGGGGGCAGGGCTTGCCCAAATTTCTATCTTTGCAGATTGTGAATTTATTATAGAAGGCAAACATGTACGACCCCTTTTTTTGTTTGTGATATGCAGTTGAACCGCATCTACAAGATTTATTTTATTTTATATATATATATATAAAATCCTTTTGACCTATTAAAAACCTTTTAGTGATCATGTTGAAAATTAATTCTCCTTTTTATTCTTGACTTTATGTATTTTTTTATGGTTACAGGAGACTGGGTCTGGACGTCAGAGATTTCGGTCCGAGCTGGCGTTCCGGTGTAGCGTTCCACGCCGTCATCTTCGCTCTGCGTCCTCAGCTGGTGGACATGGAGCGCGTCTGGAACCAACCCAACAGAGCCAACCTGGAGGAAGCGTTCTCATTGGCCGAGAAGGAGCTAGGCATCCCGCGGCTGCTCGACCCTGAGGGTGAACATCATCCTATTTAATTATTACAACCTACTTTATGGGCGTGAATAATTGTGTTTATATTGCACTGACATTTAAATGTAATTATGGGGTGAGTGATAAAATAAAAGTGTCACAACATTTGTAGGGATTTCTATGGCACATGATATGCATCCTGATATATGCTGTAGAACGGTTAACAAATTGCCAAGAAATACTTTATACAAATACTTTAGGGACTGTTTGTACATCATTTTTACATGACAGACAAATGCTAGGTAAAATACTGCAATGGGTTATAAAAGTATTCGAACCTGAAGTATTCCAACCCATCAGCAAACTGATGTTCTCTTACAGTGAATTCTCAAAGTCACAATTAATTATCAGTAAGTAAGTGGTTCAAATTGAATTAAATCAATCCGTCTGGCCTGTGAATGTCAGGTTTCAGACACTCCGGATGAAAGGTATTGACCTTGCAGAAAAGCATTAGAGTTAAAGATAAGGAAATAAAATTATCATAATGTAGCTATAGGATGTAAAATTATATATGAGAGTTTGGACATCCCAGTAAGCACTTTTAGATCAAGAGTGAGGAAGTAGAAGACTTTGTGCAAAAACCCAAAGGGAAGTCATGGTACAGAATTACAGAATACAGTGACTGAGAGTGGAGTGGGAAGGTGTGGCTAAAAAGGGGCGGGGGTAGCTCAGTGGTTAATGAATTGGACTATTGATACTATTGAGTATCACAGCACCCCGATTGCCACTGTTGGCAACTTGAGCCAGGCTCTTAATCGTCCCTTCTTTAGATGTATGATGAGATAAAATGATAAAGTTGCCCTGAATAAAGTCGTCTGCCAAACACCATAAATGTAACCCATTGCTCCATAGGAAGCATAAGGAAGATCCATATAAAAGCACAAGAGCAACCCAGTAAAGATTATTTTTTCTTCTTCTTCTTGTTTTCTTTTTTTATGTGGCCACTATATTTGTTGAAGTGCTATGTGTGGCACAAACCTACTGTACAGTATATCTCAGTAAACACAGTCCCGACACTAGGACATGGTGGTGGCAGCATCGTGGTCTGGGAATGCCTTTCATTGTCACATTTTGTGCTTCTTGTCAAAATTTGTAGTCTATGCAGAATGGATGTATAGTAGCAAAATACTGCGGGATTTATAGGATGACCCACTTCAGTCTGTTTATTTATATATTAATCAAGTTAAAGGTTTAGGAGAAACTTCACCATGGTCTCAGGCTGAAGGACAAAAACTACTGTGCAAAGCTGGTAGGAAATTAGTTCAATAGATTCCAGCATTCCTTTCAAGTAATAGAATACACTACCAAGCAACAGAGAGAAATGTTACTTTTTTAAAACATCTCTTGAGGGTGTGGGCTACCAGATTCCTTCTTCAAAGCATGCGAAACCAACCAGTGGCATCTTTTCAAAACACACTCGAAGGAAAATGCTATCCTCCCTGTTTTGCATGCATGATCTTAACAACGTTCATGAATGCCTAGTGTCACTGTGATTGACAGAGAGCACGGTTCTCTTGGACTCCCACGCATTGATGGCTGTAGCGTTGTCCATACAGTATTTGAGCTTGTGATTTCAAGACAACGTGGTCCACACTTTTCTGTTTGGCCACTTTTTTGAATTTTGACTTTGAGAATTTGCTTTCATTAAAAAACGAATAAACAATCACTGGCTTGAATACATTCTGTGTAAGTGTTATGGGGCAATCGTGGCTCAGTGGTTAAGGTGTTGGACTACTGATCAGAAGGTTATGCGTACAAACCCCAGCACCACCAAGCTTGCCACTATTGGGACCTTGAGAAAGGTTCCTCAACCCTTAACTGCTCAGGCGTACAATGAGATAAATGTATTATTCGTAATCTAAATAATCTGAGGGGGTGAATACTTTTGCAATGCACTGTAATTGTAGAGTGGACATCAGAGCAGAATAGAGACACAAATATTTTGCTTATGATTCCCTGTGGTTTATTTTTGTCTAATCTGTCACGCGCTTTAGACGTGGACGTTGATAAACCAGATGAAAAGTCCATCATGACGTACGTGGCTCAGTTCCTGATGCATCATCCAGACTCTGCGGAGACGGACAGCATCAGAAACGAGGAGGAGGTACAGTACGTCCATTCCGTGCACCTCCAACCCTTCAGCCGCTTCGTAAGCCTTTGTGATTAAGTGTGCGTGGCGACCTGTTATAGTGCTCCTCAGTTTGGGGTGTTTCTAGTGCTTTTCATACAGTAAGTGCCAGTACAATTAAATCCCGTAAGTTCGCAGCACTGAATGGTCAGGTCTCTTTCTCGTAATTATTTCTCTTCAACAGCATGACGCAAATTGTAGTATAGTTCATACATACAGTAGCACTATGTCTATGATTGCATGATCTTAGGTTTTGTTCTCTGTGCTTGTGTCTTTCCTAAATCTCGTTCTCTGTTTCTTTTCATTCTTTATCTCTCTCTCTCGCTCTCTCTTTTTTTTTTTATAAAACCTTTCCTTTAATAACTTGCTGTGTTGTCCTCCTTTGCTCGTCATGCTTGCCTGTGTCCCGTAGTTTGGCTTTGCGCCTGCCGTCTTTGGAGAAATGTCAGAGGTAGGCTCAGTCACGTCCCGTTCCGCGCCCGGAGGCATGCGGTTATGTCTGCTGTCACCCGAATTACCTCCATTTACAAACATTATCCATATTCCTGATTAGAATGTGAATTATTCTGTTTACACAATGCACAGAATTTCCCACTGTCACGCTTATTACCATTACATTAGCTCTAAAGCTCAGGGGCTCATTAGCATAACAATAGCTCCTCTACGGCGTCCCGCTAGTCAGCGACGTTGTTGGGAGTCAGACGATAAGCCTCAGACCTGAATAAACAAGGTTTTATAAAAAGGGTTACGCTCGTCCTGGCCTGCTTCGACCTACAAAATCGGCCAAATCAGCTCAGCATCGTTAAAGCCGTTTAGCAATTAGAGCGGTTTGAGCCAGCTTGGCTTTAATGAAGCTGATTGGGAAGTGTAATTGGTCTAAGGAGAAATGTGATCGGAGGAAATACTTTAATACCCACCGGGCTCGAGCAAGGTCATGGAGTGCTGCATGGCAACACCGAAAGAAAAGACGGTGATCATTAAAAGAAAAGGAATGTCACATGTTCACACATGACGGCACACACGCTCGTTCATCTTGATAGAATTTGCTCCCAGACGTTTGGTGGTAACGCTAACTAACTAACTAACAGGACACGTCAACTCACCCCCCATCTCCCTCCCTCCTCCTCCTCCCCCCTGGCACTTTCAGCCCCCCTGTTGGGAGGGCGGTTTGGGGTAAATGCACACACTGATGAAAAGAAATATCTCACCCAGCAGGATGTCTCCTCACAGCTGTAAATTGCACTAAAGTCAATCTGGGTTCGAACTCCTTATTGTAATCACGCCCAGCGTCCACCACCAGGCTGTGTAAAATGACTCCGGGTGAGGAAGTGATGAGGTTTTTTTTTACCTTCTGTCGTTTGTTCGTTTTTTTTTACATCTGTCTGTCTCTGGCTGTCAGCGAGAACAGAGGAACCTTCTGAGGGAGCTGAAGGTCTGGGCCGATCAGTTGGACCGGGACTGTGGTGAGGCTCAGGCAGACGCCGGAGATCTCGGTCAGCAGTACCAGGTACGCCGTAATACAGTGTGCAGAAATGAAAAACTGAGTCAGACTAATAACATAGATAAATTAAAAATGATCCCTTTATTACGAGCACAATAAAATATATTGATGGGGTAATAAACACTTTACTACTAAACTATAACTAGTGTACTGTATCATTCTACAGGATATCACTCTACAATACTCCTCTCTGTTATATCACTACTATACTATATCAATATACTATATTATATCACACTACTATATCATATCACTACTATACTATATCAATATACTATATTACTATACACTATATCACTCTACTATACTCCTCTCTATCACTACTACACTATAGCTATACTATACTATATCACTTCTATACTATACCACTACTATACAGTACAGTATATCTACTAGATCACTACTATACAATATTTCTACTACAGTATGTCACTTCTATACTATACTACTATACTATATCACTCTACTATACTCCTCTCTATCACTACTACACTATAGCTATACTATACTATATTAAATCACTTCTATACTATATCACTCTACTATATATCTACTAGATCACTACTATACAATATTTCTACTACAGTATGTCACTTCTATGCTATACTACGTACTATACTATATCACTCTACTATACTCCTCTCTATCACTACTACACTATAGCTATACTATACTATATCACTTCTATACTATACCACTCTACTATACTCCTCTCTATCACTACTATACTATAGCTATACTGTATTATATCATTTCTATACTATATCACTACTATATATCTACTAGATCACTACTATACAATATTTCTACTACAGTATGTCACTTCTATACTATACTACTATACTATATCACTCTACTATACTCCTCTCTATCACTACTACACTATAGCTATACTATACTATATTAAATCACTTCTATACTATATCACTCTACTATATATCTACTAGATCACTACTATACAATATTTCTACTACAGTATGTCACTTCTATACTATACTACTATACTATATCACTCTACTATACTCCTCTCTAT
>JAQKPX010000020.1:17063254-17077811 GCA_030068255.1 Clarias angolensis
TTTTTTTTAATCGAGTCCCGGCCCTAATATATTTCTATAAGTCTATCACACAAAGGCCCTGTGATGGATCTGTTACTATAGTAATGATAATACATTAGACCATAGTGCATCAATTATATTATTATAAACCTGCTGTTATAGATGATGAATCAACACCTCCTGACCAATCAGAACGAGGAATCCGAAGGATGTTTACAAACAGTGTTACAATTCTATCAGTTATAATGTGAATCCTATTTTTAACTGATATTGTTGTGGGATGTTTGTGTGTGTGTGTGTGTGTGTGTGTGTGTGTGGGGTGTTTAGGCCACCGTGAGAGCGTGGCAGGAGTTTGAGCTGGACCGAGAGGCTGTGTGGCAGTTCGTGTGCGGTGTGACTCCTGTCCTGCAGCGAGAGTTTATATTCAGCAGCCTGGAAAACCTCAGGCATCAGCGTGACGGAGCTCGGGTAAGCGCGCTTATCTTCGATTTTTCTGTAACACAATGGACGTGCCACGCCTACTTTATGTTTAAAGTTCAAAATGTAGCTGATGTCATAGTTTTATAGATATCTGACACTGGGTTATTTCTAACGTCAGCTCCATTTCCTTGGTCAATTATCAGACTCTAGAGACTTTTGTTTCTTCCCTTCTGTGATATTTTTAAACAGGTTGAGTCTGTTGTGTGCAGTAATTAGCAAATTGTTTATTTAATTTCACTTAATCCACCGTAACCCTGAACCATTAAACCAGTGCCCCTTTTATTCCTGTGTGATTAGAACATATGATCTGTCCATTCTCAGTACCGTCCTCTTATTCCACTTACATCTCTTTTATTAACGCATAAATTCTCCTGAGTTCTCCTGATAATTAAGCAATATCACAGGAGAGTGAGCGCAATCACTAATCTACTGCCACACAGCAAGTACAGATGTGCCCTTGATCACGGGTTATAGAGGGATTTGGGATTCAGCCTTCATAGCATTATTCCTATATAATCTATTGTAAACATGTGTGTGTGTGTGTGTGTGTGTGTAGGAGCTTCATTCACAGGCTGGCGTGTTTATCGAGAAGACTGACTCTCTGATTAAAAAGGCATCTGAGATTCGCTTGGGCTCGGAGAATGATTCTCTGCTGCGTGATCAGGCCAGAGCGGCGCAGAGGAGAGTGCGGGACACGCGGGACAGCCTCGGCAAAATGTAAGACCAAGTGAGAGGACCAAAACATTCTGTGACTTTACAAAATTGTTTGTATGAAAAAGTTTGTGATGAATGTTTTTGGACTCGGAAACAATTTCGGTGAAATCTTCATCATTCTGCCCTGGAGTTTTTGTCTTTTAACAGTGAATAATCCACATTCTGGAGTTTTTTTTTATTTTTTATTTTTTTTATGAAATGGATCAGTCTATAGGTCACTGAAGCAGAATTAACTTTGTATTAAAAATAATAAAATAAATAAACAAATTATGTTTTATTTTTTAATGATTATTTATTTATTTATTATTAAACTATTAATTTTATTTATTATTTATTATTTTAATAATTAAATTATTATTTAAAATTAAAAAATATTGTTTCTTACAATTATTTTATTACTAAATTAATGAAATGTAAGAAATTTGAAAAGAAATTTTATAATAAGACAATTAAAAACACACAATTTGTAAAAAAAAAAAAAAAAAGCAAGTAATGTTCTGGAAAGTGATCGATTTTTTAATTACAGTTAAAATACAATTCATTTTGAGAATTTATTCTCAAAATATTTCTTTTTTTCTATTATATTCTATCTTCATATCTAAGAGTTTCTATATTTAAAAAAATTTGCTTTTTTTTTTTGGACTTTACAAAATGTACTATTTTTGCGATGTCCTTCCTTTTTCTTTTGTAACTTTAAAACTTGTTTCTTAAATTCTTATGTCATTGTATTATCGGAATATTACTAAAATTATAATTTTTAAAGAAAATTCTGAAAATGTTATTTCTTAAACTTTTCTCTTAAAATTCCATAAGCTCTCTCTCAGTATACTGAAACTTTATTGTTTGTATTAATGTCATCTGTGACTAGTTGGTTGTCAAAACGTTGTGGTGACGGTAATTTGCCGTTACAGACATTGGGATGATTCATCTGATTATTCAGATGAAACGACATCGAAAGCAACATTGATTACAGTTGATTACATTCCAAACTAAAAAGCGAAGCCGTTGTTCTGTAGCTGCGTGATCTCCTGAACGTAACTCGTGCACTGCATTTAGCTTTCATCAGTCCGCTACAGCAGTGCTACACAAAAAATCACTTTTTAGGAATTGGCTGTGATGATGATATAAAAGCTATAAGTGTTGATTAGAGCCATACTGTATGTAAGTGTGTGGTAGCTTTAGTTCAGACGTGTCCTTGTCTGGGTTAGAGTTGAGATAGGGGGGAAAAAACAATGTGCAAATTATTTATAGCCCGTTAAGACCTCTGACTGTGTGACATGTGTGTTGTTTTTTTCTCACTTCACGCAGGATATCAGTCCTCGGTGAGATTCAGGCACGATGGCAGCATTTCAGCTGTGACTCAGAAGCGCTCTCCTCCTGGGTGTGTGAGAGAGAGAAGGAGCTGGAGGCTGTAGACGGCAACACTGCTGTCTTGGAACGACACATTCACACCGTGGAGGTAAAAAAAATTAAATAAAAAATCCCAGCGACTTTTTTAGAGTTTAAAATTTCCGCTGTCGTTCTCATGGACTTGCGTTGTTTCCTAGGTGATAGAGGCAGCTTTGGAGGAAAGGAAGGACGCCTTGAGTCAGTTAGAGGCGGAGTCCCGTGCTCTGACTCGTTTCATGACTCCTGGAAAGGCGGAGCATGTTAAAGCTCGCTTATTACAGACCAGCAGGTCCTGGGAGGAGCTTACCAACAGCGTGAAGCGACGATGGGCGGAGCTTCGGATCAGCTTGTCGCATAAAGTGAAGTTAACTGAGGACATGGATGAGGTTCGAGTGTTGGAGATGCTGCTCCGTGTATTTATGTGCTACTGTATTGTTTATTTGAACTTCTGTCTGTTTTTGCATCTTTAAGGTTAAACATGTGCTTAAAGATCTAGCAGAGAAGTTGGATAAACCGGTTACGGGCTGCACATCAACATCTGGGACGTACCAAGCTCTCCACGAGCATATGGTACGTGTCTTTGGCTTAGAGAGCTAGAAATGAGAAAAGTCACTATAATATGGTGCTTTTGTATAAGAAGAGTTTCAGCTGGTCGGCCAAAACATTAACAGATTTTTAATTCTGTTTTTAATGTTATTCATACTGTATAATAAAGAAAATGTGTGTGGCCAAAGAAGCTACTTCTGAAGTTTATGCAACATGGAAGTGACCAATCTCGCTTTCCTAAAAATTTCAAGTTGCAAACTTCAGCCTTTTTGGATATATATATATATATATATATATGAGCCCCCAAAATGGACATTTTTCAGCGTTATACTGTCTCGCTTCAAACAATAATCATTTGAAATGAGTATTGATTGATACTAAAATTGGCATAAGCCTCTAGAAGCATATGACCTTAAATGTTGCTTAAATCAAAGAATTACATGCAAAATTAAGTTTTTTTCCCCCAAAATTACAAACAACAGTGGTTTTGTTTAAATGCTCCAAATTAGACAAACACCGTATATTATGTGGCCAGAAAACATAGAAAACTATAGTTTATTCAGTTAAAACTGCTTTGTGTAGTCTGCCCAATAAGTATTGTTAACACATATATCATTAAAATTCCAGGTTGACCTCAGTGTTTTGCACGAGAGATGGGCTTTGGTGAAATATTAAAAAGCAATAAATCTGTAGTGTCCGTAACCATGTCAAATTCATGTTGCAATATCTTAACCATTTAGCATTTTAGAATAATACACTTTTTCAGGTTTAAGTCTTTCCATGTGAAATATAAATCCGCCAAGTTTCATCTGAATGACAGTTAAGATCGTTGAAAGATTTGAATTCAAAAAAAGTTCCGGATTCTAAAACATAAAAGGGCATGAAACTGAATTTAGCAAATGTGTTTCTTTTTATCTGATAAAAATATAAATGTGTATGAATATTTACAAAAAAAGAAGCATGGATCAGGAGATAAAAGGTATTAAGTATTATAAAAATGTATGTAATATGATTCTATCTGAAAATTCACTTTTTCACCCATTCTGTAGGTGAGGCACTTTTTAGCATGTTTTGTTAGTGCCGTTCTTTGGGCTGGTCAGAACAATGAGCTCATACGTGGGTCCAAGAACATCAGATGTTGTGTAATTTTCTAACTGAAACCTAGAGAGAAAAGTATTTGATTCTGAATCAACTTGCAAGAAGTGAATTAAACAGTTTTTTTTTTGGTAGGAGTGAGCTGCTGAACTGAGCTCCAGGGTAAAACCCGAGCCAAAGCAGAACTGCCGCTGCTGTAGAGATATCCTGAGCACGTGTGCCTGAATGTGTTTAGGATTTACATGTAATTATCATTTTAACCAGCAGATGAAGCTATTAGTTTTTGAAATTGATCCAGACAGGGTCAAGGTCACAGTGTAATAAGGTCAAACAACTGATTTAGATTTTCTTCTGTATTTTTCTGACTGTTTAAAGGGTACTTTAAATGACACACTCGTAATACAAAAAAGGATCAGACTGATTGATACTTTTGACTTTTTTGAGCTTTTACTCGGCAAAAACATGAAGTATAAATACATGAAGATATACAGTAACACAATTTTATAATACTTAGCACTTCTTATCTCCCGATACATGCTTAGTTTTTTGTAAATATACATACACATTTATATTTTTAGCAGATAAACATAAAATTAAAAACAACATTTGGTAAGTACAATTTCATGCCCTTTTATGTTTTAGTGTCTGTAACTTTTTTGAATTCAAATCTTTCAGTGATCTTAACTGTCATTCAGATGAAACTTGACTAATTTTGATTTCACATGAAAATCACATTATTCTAAAATGCAAAGATGTTAAGATATTGTAACATGAATTAGACATGGTTACGGACACTACAGATTTTGTGCTTTTTAAGATTTTACCGAAAAAAAATTTAAGCAGCAATTTTTATAGGTCATATGCTTCTATAAACTTATACCAATTTAAATGTCAATACTCATAAATTCCATATAAAATCATCTCTCCAAAACAGCTGAAGTTAGCAACTTGAAATTATCAGGGAAGCGAGATCCATGTTCCATGTTGCATAAACATCAGAAGTAGCTTCTAAAGCACACACTTTTTCTGTATTATATGTATAACATAAAAAGCACTAATACAGTGTTTTGTTTTTCCATTTTAATGAAGTGTAAAACCAAACTCTACCAAAGAACAAACAAACCAAAAGCACAAATTTCATTTTAATTCAAAAGTGTGAAAGCACTCATTAATTTAACCAATGCACTCATCTGACAGAAGGTACTTTTTCTGCTTATGTACATTTCCGTCACTGCCAGGACACGTGGCAGGCTCTTAAGCTCCTGCAGCCCAGACTGGTGTCCCTGAGCCTGGGTTTAAGAAGAATACCTAACAGAGAGCAACTGGAGAAAGATGTATCAGTCCTCCAGCAGACTCATATACAGTACACTAGTAAGGCTGCCAGGAAACAAGCCAGACTGGAGGACCTGTTGACTCGGTGGCAGCAGTAAGCCCAGCTTTGTTTTTCATCTTTGTTCAGGAGAACTTCAGGAGAACTTCATGCAATTTAGGATTTCAGAGTTGACAACAGTTAAATCAATGTGGAAAGTTATGTGTATTCAGAGTCAGGTTGCGCTGCTGCATAGGTTGATTTTTCTATAGTGGCTAGCACTCTGGCATAGAAAATAAGGACTGAGAAAAAGATAGGTTTTGTTTCCATTTCCCCGTATTCATGATAATCATGTAGTGTCTTAACTGAAATTAAGTCTGTAGTTAAGTCTGAGGTCTCAACACTGATATGCACAATTTCTGTATTAAATCCTCGTAAATCTAAATACAAACCTTGTTGGAAAATTTTATCTTTAGATCCCTAAACTGAGATTAAAATAAAACAGCTGTCGAAAATTCAGGTTATTTAATTCACAAAATTCAGAAAAAACATTTAAAGATTCAATAGATTTAAACAAATGTAAAGGCTGCCAATTAATTATTTTTTATTGTTTTAATGTAATTTTTTAAAAACATGAAATGTTATAACCTTAATTTTAATACCTAAAAAAATATATTTTAAAACTTCAATTAAATTATTTGAAGATCTAAATTTCTAAATATTAAAACTTTGTTCAATATTTAACTGAAATGTTAACCAATCATCTCAAGGTTCAGCTTGGTTCTCCATAGTTACTCCAAACTGAAACCTTTCCTCAGAGCTAGAACCATTAACCGTTCAAATACCCTTTGGAAAAATGTTTTTTCTGTTTATCCCATAATATTACAACGTTAAGAACAAGCTTGTTTTAGTATGTGAGATGTAGTAAAGAACACAATATTATGTTGAACTTTTAATGGTGTTGGATGTTAATTTCGATTTTCCTTCATGTGGTTACTGTAGGTATGAAAGAGGACTCTCAGTTCTCCAAAGTTGGTTAGACAGTTCAGAGAACCTCTGTAAATCTGATACGCCATACCTGGTCATGGATAAAACCAAACTTCATAGCCAGCTCCAAACGCTACAGGTAAGTCAAAAGAAAACAAGAAGAGCTACCTAGAAGACCCGTTGGCTGAACAGTATTTTTTATTAGTTTTAGTTATTAATACTTTTGTGTTGGGCGTTTTTATTACCTGGTAGGACTTGCAGAGTGAGGTTCCCTCTCAGGAATCTTTGCTCGAGAAGTTGGAGAACCAGGCCGAGTTTCTGTATCCCACAGCCTTGGAGGAACGAGTGGGAGAACTGACAGAGCTTCACTGCATCTTGGAGGAGAGGTGGTGCTCTCTCAGTGTGAGCATACCTCTTAGGTAAATCTCCAAACGTACAGTAGATATTTAATGTTGTGTTCTACTGAGAATTTCACCTCAGGGATGGTTCCTGCAGACCCACTTAACTAGAAAGTCTTCCATCAAGTACAAAGTTTTTTTTTTTTCTGGTCTTCAAGTAGAATCTATTTAGAAAGATAAGATCTTAACCATCCAAAGAATCCTGAATGAACCCTTATACACCTTTTTACTGCAGATGGTTTCAGTTACAGAAAACCTTAACGATCCTTTGGAAATCATGACCTCTCCAATTATCCTTGAGAAACCTTTTTTTTTGCAAAGAGCAATATATTCCCTTTGAATAACCAAGTTTCTTAACCGGAAACGGTACATTCTTAAAATGGACTTTTAGAGTTCCCCAAACTTCCTTTATAGTTTAGAGTTCCCCAAACAATAAACCCAAAGAACTATTGTGTATTGAATTAAACCTTTTCACTCAACTGTAGAGACAGTTTTACTCAACTGTAGAGATTTCATGTGATTTTGGCTGAAATTCTTCATATAGACATTGCCTGAAGACTTTTCTTAGACCTTTCTAAGAAGGTGTTCCTCAACAGTTCTATGCATGGTTTAATGGTTAATTAAGGAGGAGTTTAATTAACAAGAGTGTAGATGACTAAAAAGAAGAATCCTGAAAGGTTGATTGGTATTTCCCTTTATTTGGTGGGTACATTTCAAAGGTTCTATCTGCAACCCTAGAGCAGGACCTTGGAGCTTTCTGAAAGCCATTCTAACTAGATCCTCTGTTTAAGGTTATTTCTGTAAAGAACCCTTGAGGAACCTTGTATTTTAATAGAAGTGTAGGTTGATAGAAGAGCCTGTAATCATTTATAGATTTCCATGCATTTTTCAGGATTCAAGAACTTCAGGCCCATCTATCGCGCCTTGAGCAGTTTAACCAGGTTCTCATGACATTCACTCAATGGAGTGAAAACTTTCTCAGGCAGTTAAGAACCAGATCCAAAGTCACCATCACCGACCTGACATTGACTGGTACCCAAATCAAGGTAAAGACAAACTTGTAGTTGTACATACAGTATGGTCATCAATCTTTCTTGATTGAGGTGTACTTCCTTATAGTATTTTTTAATTTAAAGGATGATGAAGCTCTTCTTCAAACCCAAAGCAAAGTAATGGAGGATCTAAAGAAGCACATGGAGGGACTAAGTCCTTCCCTGGCTCCACTGGATCTTCAGCGATTGCAGGCCAGGCAGGAAGACTGTCTCCAGCCTTTCTCAGAGGCTAGGAGTCTGCTACACAATCGTTCTGAGTCTCTGGTTAAACTTGAGACCTTCTTGTTGACCTATAAGTCGACCACCACTTCTCTCCAGACCCTGCAGAGAGCTGTAGGAGAGGCGAACTGGGACCAAAACAAGGATAAGAACGTGAACCAGGAACTAGAGCAGTTGTCGCAGGAGTTAGCCACTGTGGAGGTGCAGGCTATAAGTCTGGACAGTAGTCTGAACAAGGCATGTCTACATCTACATGGGATTGACGGGGACAGGACGTCCTGCCGGGGGCTGGTGGAGGACCTGGGATCAGGATTGCAGCAAATTGAGAGGAGCATGGGGACCAGGCAGAGCGAAGCTGAGGCACTAGGAGCTATGAGGAGCTCCTTTTTGAAAAGAAAGGAGATGCTTTTGAAGAGTTTAAAGGAGCTAGAGGATAGAGCCAGAAAACCATGGCTTCCAGAACCAAGCACACAGAACTTCCAGCAAAGGTAACCATAGGAAGCTTTCTCTGGTATGCAGTAGCTTGCATAAGTATTTATAACTATAGTGAAGCACGGTGGTGGTAGCATCATACCGAAAGTTGTGCGCAGACACTTAGCTGCTTCTCAGACAAATATACTTGACCCTATCACTGAATGTGATGGAGGATGAAATTGTTAAATTCCAAATTAAATATAAGTACACTTTACCCTAAAGGGGTAAAAGGGTTGTCTTAGTTCTTACATTTGGAGTTGCACTTGTTTTTTCATTTCTACTGTACAACCAACAAGGTAAACCCATCAATCAATGGATTGAATATAAAGTCCAGAATGCTGTATGCTGCTGCAGCATGTCGTGTTACATGAAAACTACCAATCCTCTGTCTTTAAATTTTTACAGTGGTGGAGAGCTTACGCTTCTACCTCTGACACTGGAGACTCCTTCCATTTATGTATAAGTCTCTTTTGCTTAAACCATGTTGCTCCACTACTATCAGATATTTTAATGAATATGAGTCAACATCTTTGAAAAATAATCCAGAACTTGTGTGTGTATTAGACTGTGGATGCTTAACCAGTTGGAGGAGGAACTCGAAGCTCTACAGCACAGTCAGCTATGGTTAGGGGAGAAAGGCGAGCAGTTGGCTCACAGAGACCCTGAGATGGTTGAGGAGGCCCGGCGAGATGTGACCCTCGTCCAAACCAGTTGGGAGAAAATTAAAGATGTCATCTCAGAAGAGTAAGTGTATAATCTAACGGTTATATAGGTCACCCGGTGTGAAACCACGGGCCTGAGTTTGGTTTTTGTGTGTGTATGTGTATGTGTGTGTGTGTGTGTGTGTGTGCAGGCAGGAGCAGTGCAGAGTGCTGGTGGAGATGTGTAAAGATTACCACAGTCTGAGGTACAAACTCGGCTCAGTTGTTGAAAGAGCTCACGCTATCACTGTCGCCCCGTCTGTCTGGCACAACCCCGAGGACATCCGGAGAGCCTTGACTCGGGTCAGTATCAGGAGGCTACAAGACGTTTACCAGTATGAATGCTGATGCCGTCCTAGTTGGTATTAACCAATCAGAGACGTCACAGAACGTTTTGTCTGGCTCGGTTTATATACCTGTTCATGTTCATAAAGTTGCCAGCTTCTTTCTTTTATTTTACTTAAGGAATTTAATTTAATTTCATTATCTAGTATTATTAGTCACATTAGCTAGAGATGAGCAGATTTGTTTTCACTTTGCTTAAGTTATACTTTCCAGCTATAAAGTAAAAGTATGTTTTGTTGTCATTTCATCAGACCCCTTCGTTTTCAATGACTAATTGTCAAGAACAACATAATGGATAAGATAATTTTTTTCTCGCCTAGCACCTTCTGTTGACATTTTGTTATCTTGGGTAATGTTCACATTGTTTCGACTGCTCCCGTCAAGGGGTCGCCAGAGCGGACCATCCGATCCGTAACCATCTTGGCACAGGTTTCACACCAGATGCCCTTCCTGACGCAACCCTCCCATTTTGTAACTAGGCTTGGGGCCAGCACTGTATGCAGTGGTAGGGTTAGTATGGGGCGTGGCAAACCCACCAACAGGGGGTTTCAAACCCAGATCCTCAGATCAACAACCTAGAGCCTTAGCCACCTGAGCCACCACTGCCACAATTCCCTTACCTGCCTAAAGGGACTAAATTCTGACTATTTACCCAAATGTGACAGGGATTAGTTTTCATGACTGTCCAAACTCACAAATCTGAGATCAGATCTGAGCCACTTTTGTATGTGGTCCTACAGTAGCTCGGATAGGTATCCGATACTTGGTCAATATGAACCATCACAAAATTTTACGGAATTAAGCAAAGTGGCTTGTAATGTAAACGTATCCTTATTTAGCTGCTAAAGATGATCTTCTTGTCCATAGTCATTAGAATGTATAATTTGGTTTCTTGTATTCTTCTCTTGATGTTTCCACAGAGCAAGCAAGCAACATATTTGTATCGATCTTTTCCTATAACGGAATAGGCTTTCTTTCCAGAAATGTACATTTATTTATTTTTTTACAGAAGGCTAGAACTATTTATACAAATGCGAGCGTTTAAAGTGTGTCCATGCGTTTCTGTAGCTGGAGGCGGTGAAGTCAGAGATGGCAGGCGCTCAGGATGACCTCGATTTGTTCATCTGTAAAAGCAAATCCTTCATCAGTAATCTAAAGAACTTTCCGGATGACATAACGGAAGCTGTCCGCGTGGAAATGGACACCGTTGTGGACCAGTGGACGGACGTGAGATGATTATAAATCTCTGTCTATGTATCCAGATTACCATATAAACACCTCAACTCCAGGCTTGTCTGTTTTCCTTCCAGACATCAGAGCGGATCGAAATCGAAGCGGACCGCCTTTCATCCGCTCTCGAGTTATGGAACGAGATTAACTCGATCGTCAACGACGTCGAGTGTTGGAGCTCCACCTCAGTTAGCGAGCTGAGCGACGGACCTGTTAACCTCTTATCCAGCGTCAACATGGAGGACTGCCTCAGCCAGTTTAAGGTGAGTAAACTGTCGGATTTGTGTAAACACATTTGTAAAAAATATTTCAATGGAGGATAAAACGAGGTGTATTTGAACAGATGGAGATTGAGGGTAAGAAGGTGCTGATGGAGACCCTGCAGGGAAAGCTTGCCAAGCTACAGGAAGTGACGAAGAATCAGGAAGCTGACATCGAGCTCCAGGTAAAAAAAAAATAAAAATGTGTGTAGAACCCTAAAACAGGAATGGTTCCAAGTGGGACGTCCTTGGAAAGCTAAAAATGTCTGAGGAACCATTAAGGAACCCTTAAAAAACATTTACAGTTTTGTTTTGTTGACTTTCTTAGCGCCAAAACTTGAATAAGGTTTAAATCCAGCTGTTTTGTTAGATGATCTTCATCATACTGTACAGTATAATCCGACAGATTTGATTGTACGGCACACTTTACCCACTGTACATATTGATTCTGACAAGGCCATGGCAGCTGATCTGAGGAAGAAGATCTTGCACGCTGAAGAGGTTCACGAGCAGGCCAGCTCCATCCTGAGAGACTTCAGCTGTCAGAGCCGGCAACTCCAGGACGTGATTTCCCAGATGGCTGAACAACTGGACGGCGTCGAGAGCAGACTGTCAGAGCTATCGCAGTCATCTGACCCAGAAAATATGGCCAAGATAAAGGTTAGGCTTTTTCATTTGCACCACTCGTACGTGTTAGCGCCATACTCATCGCTTGGAAGCACGTTTCGACTCGCTGCGTTGAAATCGGCGAGCAAACAGTAACACGTGCTTTACTGTTGCATGGATTTTATGTCAGGTAACATGATGCCAATGATGATGCATCTAGCTACAGTAGGTAGTTTATTAGCGGTGGGGGGAAAAAATATACAATTGTTGCTATGGTAACAATATGTCTTCTGATGTTTGGTTAAATAAATCAGTGCAAAAAAGACTAGATAATTTTTTTAAGCTTTTGTCTGTAATTTGTTATAATCAGGAATATATTCATAGATTGATTTTATTTTAACAATAATAATATTTATAGACCAAAATTAAGGGGTTAAATATTTAATTTTACTTGTTTTATTATTTCAGGAGCTCCAGAAGATTCTGAAGCAGGTCGATGATGGTTTGGACGTGACAGCCGAGTCTCTCAGAGTGCTCTGTAGAGCTTACCCAGCTCAGCAGCTAACCGCTCTGGGTGAGAGCATCACCAAGCTGGTGAAGAGGAGTGAAACGGCCGCTCAGAGTTCCAGCCGAATCCTCCGAACTCTGCAGGAAACACTTCTGCATGGTTTCAACGGTAAGGGGATCATGCAAACATCTACACCTGTTGCCACACACATGCACACACACACACACACACGTGTTGTCTTCCACAGACAGTCTGACAGCTCTCGCTGGGAATTGATTAGGCCTCGTTACTAGGACGACAGAGAGGCTCTCTTTTTTTTTTCTTCATCCAGACCCACCCACACAGACCATCTGCTGTCATAAACACCAGCGTCAGTGCTTCCATATATGACTTTGCTCCCTCTTTGTCCCTCTCTCATCCGTGACTCATCCTGTCTCGCTCACAGAGCTCACACAGGAGTTCCACAGTTGGCTGTCGGAGCTGAGGGCGGGTACAGGCGAGCGCTCTGACCGCGCACGAGACGTTCCGGAGGTTTCCGCTCAGCTGCACAGGCTCAAGGTAGCATCATGTTTGAATTATTCCGGAGATTATTCTCAGGTCCAGTTCAATCCGGAAACAATCTTTTGCAATCTCCGAGGTCACGTCAGACCCCTTTGCTGATTATTTTACTGTAACAACATGTTTTCTGCTTATAACACGTTTTTTTTCCACCTTGAAAAGTTTATAGCTGCTTTAACATCAATGTTATATGTAATTACTATATTAATGGATAAAATGTCATTCTTGGGAGAAACATTTTAGGATGTACAGATGTTAAGGCCGTAAATAAATACGTAATTGGTGCTAAAAAGTGTCTCACCGTAGGTGAAAAACTCAACTTTCAGATCGGATCATATAACACCATTTTCCATAATACTTAATGCTTCTTATCTCCCGATCCATGCTTCATTTTTTTTGTAAATATACATACACATTTATATTTTTATCAGATAAAAAGAAACACATTCGCTAAATTCAGTTTCATGCCCTTTTATGTTTTAGTGTCCGGAACTTTTTAAAATTCAAATCTTTCAACTGTCTTAACTGTCATTCAGATGAAACTTGGAAAATTTAGATTTCACATGAAAAGACATAAACCTGAAAAAGTGTATTATTCTAAAATGCTAAATTGTTAAGATATTGTAACATGAATTTGACATGGTTACGGACACTACAGATTTTTTACTTTTGAAGCTTTTCCCAAAAATCTATTTGAGCAACAATTTTTACAGGTCATATGTTTCTAGAAGCTTACACCAATTTTAGTATCAGTACTCATAAAAAAAATATAAATAATTATAAAAAGTATAAAATATTCTCTCTTGTATGAAACCAAACAGTTTTACCTTGGCTGCCGACTTTCTGTAACTCCACTCTCGTGCTTCAGGTGTCTCTGGAGAGGCTCGGAGAGGGCGAGGAACGCCTGGCTAGACTTCAGGAAGAGGAAGAGAAGCTCCTGAGACACCTGTCTAAATCTGCAGCCGGAGGAGTGCAGGAGCGCCTGGCGTCATGTCAGCTGGCTCTGGATGGATTTACTGCAGCCTGCAGACAGAGAGTGCGGTGTTTGGAGGAGAGCGCCGCCCTACAGGACGGGTGAAGCTCGAATTCGATTTTATTCGCTACGCTGACGTGGACATACGTTAACTGTGTTACAGATGCACTTACACAACGCCGTGTGATTTGGATAGCTGTATAATATAGTAAAACAGATCTGAAATATTTACATAAAATAAACCATACAGTATTTATATGCAGCTTAGCATTGAAAAATTTAATCTGTTAATTTAAAATTTTAAAAATCTCCCTAATTTGTTACCGGTCAATTCCCATCATGCAACAGCTACAAGTTATGGAAGTGCTTTCCCTGAGACAGCCTAATGCATCTTTTCAAACTGCTTCTTATGCAAAGGGGAAAACGCTATCTGCCCTCTTCAACATACATATGTTCACAGGCACCTCATGATTGGCTAGTGCTGCTGTGATTGACAGGAGAGAAAGGGTAGACCCCTTCCACCCAGAGATCACAAACAACTTTGCTTTCTAGACCAGTGTTTTTCAACCAGTGTGCCGCGGTACACTAGTGTGCCGTGAGAGATCGTCGGGTGTGCCGTGGGAAATTATTCAATTTCACCTAATTGGTCTAAAACATTTTTTTAAAACTAATAAGTCGAGTGTCCCGCGCTGTCTACACCGGCAGAGTAATCATGTCATACTCTTCCATATCAG
>JAQKPX010000020.1:17087752-17090252 GCA_030068255.1 Clarias angolensis
GAAGCGCTGCGAGAGGCGGAACAGCGGAGCCGAGGCGGTGCAGGGGTGGACCGTCGCCAAGGTAACCGCGCGAGGGGGGTACCGGGGTATCGATATTATTATTATTATTATTATTATTATTATAGCGATATTATGATAAAAAAAAAAACGTGCACGCACTTATATATATATATATATTTATATACTCAGTGTCTAAATGAGAGTTAACTTAAGATTTTGCATGTCTAACCTTCACGCGCGCACACACACAAGTCAATGTCACAAGTCTTCAAACTTTAGCCACGCCCCCAACTACTCCTACCTGTACTTCTCTCCTGGACCTACAGTACTCTTACTCCTTTATACATTTAAACCTTACCTTTAAGAGTAAAAATAAAATGTCAATTATTTTTGTTAGGCTATACTTATAAAGGAATAAACATCAGCAACAACAAGAGAAAGTACTCCTTATGTTATTTTATTTATTATATTTTAGAGTGGCTGTGCAGAGGAGTAAGATGGTTTTGTATTGTGTCTTTCTTTCTTCATTTATTTATTTGTTTTTCTTAAAAAAAAAAAAAAGATTGTAAACTGGAAGCATTGTTAGCACTGTGGCTTTGGTTCGATTCCCATCTGGGGGTCTGTGTGCATGGAGTTTGCATGTTCTCTCCGAGCTTGGTGAGTTTCCTCCGGGTCCTCTGATTTCCTTCCAGCAGTCCAAAGACATGCAGATTAGGTTAATTGGCGCTCCCAAATTACCCTTAGTGTGTGAATGTGTGTGTACATATGTGTGTGTTTGTCCTCCGATGGATTGGCACCCCATCCAGGGTGAGACCCCTAAGTCTGCTGTCTTAGTCTCCAGGTGCCCGCAACCCTTTATACAAGATAGAACGGTATAGAAGATGAGTGAGTGATGGTGACCTGAAATGAGATCTCACACACACGTCACAGCATCCAAAACACTTCCAAGAGGCGCTACAGATTTCTCAGGAAGTGTACAGGAACTCAAAAAGACACCACGATGTGTAAAGAGAACTAAAATGAGGTCAGATTATGTATAATTACATGTAATTATTCTAAAAACAAAATGTATCATTCTATAATCAGATCTAATTTGATCTAAAAAAAAAAACACAAAATAAAACATCTTTTTATTATACTTTTAAAAACTAGTCAAAATACAGGCTGTGTTCCAGTTGGATTTATTTTGCTCTCACATGTTAGGGCTGATCTTTTTTTAATCCAAGCAGCATCAAGTATGAAGACTCAGCAGTTTCTTGGTTGGTCCACTAGGGAGTGAAATAGAGCAGTAAACAGAACCAGAAATAAACATGGGGGAAAAGATACAGTTTTCATGTGCTGTTTTAATGAGATTTCATTCAGGAGCATCTTTTGCAGTTTATTCATATATAAAAAAGTATTAATAAAATAATAATAATAGTAAATTTTTCATATTTTGGATTTAATTTTAGTATTATGAGCTGTTTATGTGGATTCTTGACATGTACAGTACTGTAGTATCTGTAGTACATAATATCTGTAGTACAAATGTTGTTATATATGGTTATCACGTCTGCATTATTATGTACAAAATCATTCAGTATTTCCAAACATAACTTTAAATCTTAAATCAGTGAGTAAATAAAAATGTAAAAAAAAAAAGCAACATACTGTATTACATGACAGAACAGTTTTCTGATGTAATAATGTAGGCTCCTGGGTTTTGCATGAAAATAGAAAGGAGTGAGTATGAAAGTACTCATATTTATACATTATTCATACGATGGCATACATAAAAAATTAAATAAGCAAACATGCCTTTGAAAACATTTCTACATAAAAGAAACTTCTATAAACAGCACTAAATAGTAATAAAATAAACACAGGCAATATTTGGTGTATGAAACTCTTTGTGTTAAAATAAGCAGTAGTATTAGATACAGATGTGTACAGACTCCTAAGTAAAACAGCGTGCTGGAGAATACGCGAGTTTTTCTGCTAACTTTGTCACACTCGCTCCTTTAGGTTTTCGTGCAAAACCCAGGACCCTACATTAGGTTATCTTTTGTTGTCACCATCTGAAAACTGGTCTGTTATTAATTATATTGCTTTCTTTACATGTTTTATTCATTTGTTAATTTTTAAGGTATGTTTGGAGATAGTGAGACATGCTTAACATATGTATAACAACATCTGTGCTCCAGATAATACAAGACATTTACACAGTGCTGTAACAATGAAGTGAATTTCAGCAGAACCGTTAAGCATACATAAAAATAATACACGGTGTGTAGATCAGACAAGACCATCGTTTCTGGCTCTCAGATGTTTCATTTTAAGCTTTGTACAAATTTTATCTTGTGTAAAGATTTTTGCGTTGAGCTTCTGCTCGCGATAGACTTTTCAGCGTGTGTTTCTAAGATGTTACAGATTTTATGATGTTTTTTAATTACATTAAAAAAATATACCTTAATCTTCAAAAAAAAAAATCTAAATAAAATAAATCTTATCTAAGTACAAA
>JAQKPX010000020.1:17095252-17098199 GCA_030068255.1 Clarias angolensis
ACGGCAGGCCGTCTTTGTTTTTTTCGCCAGCCAGATACGAGCCAGGGTTTGACAAAGTGACAGGCCTTTCACAGGTCCCAGGGGCCACTTTATGAACCCGCCAAAATGGCCGAGGACATGCCAGAGTGGTCTGTTTTATAGCCTCAATTAGAAGCTGAAAAGCCATGAGGACGCCGGTCGGCGGCGGCCGCGCAGGAATGATGTACGACTGCGCACTGAAACACGCGTTAGGTTTAAACGGGATAACGAGTCGGAGGTGCAAAGAGATCGATGCGCTTGACGGAGAGACGCTTTCCGTTCCTTTTTATTTATTTATTCATCATGTTTTTTTAAATGTAGAACAATGTTTCTGCGTGGCCGAGTCCACTCTGCTCTCAATATGGCAGGAACTGTTTCACGCCATATGATTTGAAGCGAGAGAACGTGGCAAGGCCGTACAAGTGCATGCGCATCACAGATGGTGCTGAGACAGGGGGTCAAGGGGGGTGTTGCGCGCTGTCAGTGTACGGACGTGACCGCTCGGACTTCGGACCGCTCGCGCCTATCCGGGTCGTCTGAGTGACGTCTCGTTCGTCGTGCTCCGCAGGAGTTCCTGAGCGACAGCGAGCAAGGCCAGACCAGATTAAATACCGTGCTGTCCCACGGGGATCGTCTCGTCGCCGTGGTGTCCGCTGACAGAGTGGAGGCGGTCAGGGCCAAAGCCAACGCCGCCAGGGACGACTGGAGGAACCTGATGGACAACCTGAAGCAGAGAGAGACCGTCTTACAGGTACAACTCGGACAAGACAATTCAATAGAAATCATGCAAGAATGACTACGTAGTGTGAAAAAAAAAAAAAAACATGCTGTTTTTGAGATAAAATACTGGTTTAACCCTTAGGGCTCCTCTTATGGAATACTTTCTTAGAGAAAGTGGAACTGTCTATGCACAATTTTTTGAGCTCTGGCCATTTTTGTGTATAGCCTTAAAGTCAGGTGACACAGCAGTGACGGCTCACAAGCAGAAGACGAGAACGTGAACCTTTAAACAAAACCAAATGACGGCTAGACGCAGAAACATGAAATATTGGTGGCACCAATTTATAAACATAATGAAGATTCATGATGTATAATGTTAAGGCTGTAATCACAATACATTTGCAGTAATATGTGACATCTGTGTTACTCTTTGTTTTTATAATTGAAAGCATCATCAGGATGTTTCCTCTGGCATGGCTGCAGGGTGGAAATGTTTTAGCGTGTAAGCACAATTTTAATGAAAGCACATTACCCAAAGCTACAGCAACAAAGAGGGGTGTGTGTGTGTGTGTGTGTGTGTGTGCATAGAGTCTTCAATGTCAGATGCAGGAGTTCGAGGCGAGTGTGGAGCCTCTTCAGGACTGGATCAGCAGAACAGAGATGAGTGTACAGGAGAGCAGCGCTCGTCTTCACGACCTCCCCGCTAAGAGACTGGAGCTGAGCAAACTGCAGGTACAGATCATTAGTTACACCAGAGTAACACATCCGCTCTCTCTCTGTGTTCTCCTCTCCTGAAGGACACTCACTCAGACATCAGGACGTCCACTGATTCACTCTCTACCTGCCTACCCTTCGATCCTAAACTAACTACCTACAGTACCTGTCTACATTAAACTATCTGTCTACCTGCACTCTGCCTCTGCCTACCGACTTTTTGTAAACTATACCTACCTACCTGCTTGCCTACCTTCCTACCTACACTAAACTACCCACCTATCTATCAACATTAAACTACCTACATACTGTAAGTTTTTAGATTTTTTCTCTACCTACGTAACAGCATACAATAAATAGCTACTTAACCAAAACTAAACCACCTACTTGTTATCTCTACCTACCTACCTACCTACCTATCTACATTAAAATACTTACCTACCTACCTACATTATACTACCTACATAAATTCCTGTCCATCTACCAACGTACCATAAACTAGCTATTTACCTACACTAAACCACCTACCTGTTATCTATACCTACCTACCTACCTATACTAAACTACCTACCTACCTACAGTAAACTACCTACAGTATCTACCTAAACTATACTACCTACCTACTGTAAATGCCTATCTATCTACCAATGTACAATAAACTAGCTAGTTACCTACACTAAACCACCTACCTGTTATCTCTACCTACCTACCCACCTATACTAAACTACCTACCTACACTAAACTATCTATCTAAATATCTACCTACACTATACTACCTACTGTACCTAAATACTTATAGTAAACTACCGACCAACATACAATAAACTACCTACCTACAGTATCTACAAACTAACTGCATTCCTATCTCTAACTACCTACATACACTAAACCGCCTACCCTAAACTACCTTCCTACCTACCAATGTACAATAAACTAGCTATTTACCTACTGTACACTAAACCACCTACCTGTTATCGCAACCTATCTACCCAACAATAAACTACCTACCTACAATATAATATCTACCTAAATACCTCTAGTAAATTATTTACCAATGAACAATAAAATTCCTACCTTCCTATTTCTTCCCACCTACTTACTAAACTTGCTCCATCCCAACTACCTCTACCTACTTTTCTACCCATCACCCTACCTGTCCAACTCTACCTCATGACCTACAATATATGCAGACATGCAGGTACGTACCTATGTACTGTACCTTTGCCTCCCTGTACTTACCACCACTAACTACCTTCCTCTACTCCCTTACCTTGTCTACTGATATATGGTTAGTGTGATACTGTAGTTAGGTAGTTAGTAGTTGATTTTTGGGCAAAAGAGGAAAAAAAAGACTTCCTGTAGACCTCTTTAGTGCTGTGTTTGTAAAAAAAAATAAAAAATAAAATGAAGTAGCTGAATCCGGGTTCGATTCCCGGCCAGGCTCGATTCCCGTCTCTGTGTGCATGGAGTTTGCATGTTCTCCCCGTGCTTGGTG
>JAQKPX010000020.1:17110813-17124866 GCA_030068255.1 Clarias angolensis
AAAAAAAAAAAAAAAAAAAGGAAAGCAAAATCATCGTACAAGTCATAAGCTTGTAATTAAACAATAAAGGAGGTGTTCTTTTACTTCTGCTGCCGTAGCAACAGCGGAATTGATTTTCTTTTTTATACCTGCGCTAATGCGTGTACCCCCCCCCCCCCCTCCCCTGCCCCTCCCTTCCTCGGTAACACACTCGCTCCTACACCCCTTCCAGCCACCTTGCGCGTTAGAGGTGTGTGTAATTATTCAGCGAGAAACGACAGGCTGCCACATGCGCTGCAGTCGAGAGCTGCTGATAGGTGTGTGTGTGTGTGTGTGTGTGTGTGTGTGTGCGCGTGCTTAATTGGAGTCGAGAGCCAGGGCATCTGGATTTCACTGTGCAAGCGCTTTATGAGACATGACAGGAAAGTAAAAAATGAAAACGTCAAAAAGCACGAATTTCCCTCAAGAAGCTTGAGAAACCCTGCACTCACCAAAACTCGGGAAAATCAGCGTCTGGAAAGTCTCAGGTGTAAAACATGCATGTCTCGGGGATAAAATAATCTGTTTGTTGGTTGTTTATTTAATTTTTTCCTTTGAAATCAATCAGAGCGAAAAAAGAAAATGCTGGGACCAGAGCTTTATAAATAACCATGAGAGAGTGTAATAAAGTCGTAACTGGCGGTGAAACCCTCTTGTACTTAAATGCCTTAAATGCTCGGCTTTTACGCAGGAGACGATCCGTCAGCTCCAGGAGGAACTCAGGAGCGTGGGCGAGGCTCAGGACGCTCTCAGGACCTTCTCCGACTGGCTGAACGCGACAACGGCGGGTTTTAAAGCAGCCGGCGAGAGCGAGCAGGCCCCGGACAGGACGTCTCTGGAGAAAAAGATGAAAAGGCTGGAGGTACGGTGCAGGGAATACAAACATGCACACACACACACAAACACGCACACACATGAGAGCAGCCTACAGTGCTGAGATAAATGGACTGTCAGAGAGTTAATAGCTGCTGTATTCCAGAGCAGTTTGTCATTGATTTAATTCTCCTCTTATATGAAATGACTTTGGCGAGGACAGAAAACGCACAAGAATCCATCATCGTCAGAGATCGTCTGTTTCAAGCGGCTGATAATGAAGCTAATTACATTGCCGTTCCAATACTTTTGAAGCAGCCGTTTTCGGGAGGGGGGGGAAAAACGCACAGGCTGCACCAAAATCACACAAGTTGTATGTTTTATTTATTTATTTACTTATTTTTATTATATTAACTCGAGAGGCTCATGTGTGAGTGTGTGTAAGAGAGAGAGAGAAATTCCCAGGAGATCAGCAGGTTATAAATGAAGTCGTCAAAAACGAGCACCAACATCCACGCCAAGGTTAAAGTGGCCGAGATACGATGCGTTCCTGGTGTTAGATGTAAAGCTCTTCCTCTGTGTCCGTGTGTGTCGAGCTGCTGCCACGTGATTGGCTGATTAGATACCTGCATAAGTGACCAGGTGTACAGAGGTTCCTAATAAAGTGGACACTGTATGTTCTACGCTACACTATTTAAATGTGTCATGAATGTAAAAAATTATTTTAATTAGAAGATATTGTGGCGTGGACAATGTAAACACGGTCTGTGGTTGGGCTTTAAAGAGTCATGAAATAAACGTCCTGATCTTTTAGAACTTTTTAAGGCAGGTTTAAAAAAACAAAACAAAAAAAAAACGTGGAACGTCTTTGTAGCACTGGAGAAAATGCGAAATGTTTTAATAAATGATTTAATGTTTCTCCAAGGCGTACAGATCACTCGATTACGGCGCACGATATGGTGTCAGGCTCATGTGTGAGAATGATTCCTCATGCTCCTTGAATATTCAGGGAAGAAAAACTGCATAGATGTGATACTCTGGTGATTCAGTACATTCAGGTCGTCACCTGACTTTATTTTATTGCCCCATAACGTTGCTGAGTCTCGACCTGAGCGACTGAATCAACCCCAGATCATAACACTGCCTCCAGAGGACTTGTACAGTGGACACTATGCATGATCACTTCATGTGCTTCCCTTCTTACCCTGACACGCCCATCACTCTGGGGTAGGGTCAGTCTGGACTCATCAGGTCACATGACCTTTTTCCATTACTCCAAAGTCCAATCTTTATGCAAACTGAAGGCTTTTTCTGATGAGTCTGTGTTTTTCTTATGGAGTTCTCATCACATCGTGTGTGTGTGTGTGTGTGTGTGTGTGTGTGTGTGTGTGTAACTGGTCTTTACTGCTGTTGTTTTTCTTCCGTTTCACAAAGCTGACGGTTCTGCACTATTCTTACAGGTTTTATAATATAATGTGTTGAAACGTTCTTAACCCAGTTCAAATCTTCTTAGTTTTCTTTGCCCAATAATTTGACACGTCTGAAATGGCGTCTGAACTTTTTTGTTTGTTTGTTTGTTTGTTTGTTTTGACCAGGCAGTGTATTTAATCACTTAACATTTAAGTTTTAATGTGTTAATTTATTTTGTACTATCCTAGATTCACACTTAAATGTAGGGCTGTAGCTATCGAGTATTTTAGTAATCGAGTATTCTACCAAAAATGTAATCGATTAATCGAGTAATCGGATAAAATGTACTTTTGCTTAATTAAACAGCAATGTAAAATATATTAGAGAAACAAAGATTAATTGGTTTTCTGTTTAGAAAAATCACCTTTTATTTTTTAAATGCATACAGCGTTTTATCAAAAATAAACACCGTCATTATTCACAATACAAGGAATATCGACTGAGATGAATAAAGTGCATTACAGAGCCGTACATTCTTATTTTAAAGCCTTTTCTCAGATGCAAAAACTAAAAAAAGGTATTTCAAATGACTTTAAGTATCAAAAAAAAAACTAAGGCACACATTAAAATAAATAATTATACAAAAACACTAAGGTGTGCAACTAAACTTTCAGAAGTAAAAGTTTCAAAATCTACAGCTCAGGCACAACATATAAGCCTTTACTGACTGGTTTTCTCTTGCTGGTTTCTTCATCTCTTGGCTCGCTAATAATTTTATCGCTCCGTTCCATTTTGCATCCCGCAACAGAACGCTCCATCAAATCAATACACAGCTAACTGTTTGCGTCTCCTTCCGCTTTGTGGGTGACGTCAGCGCTTCTTCTTCGTCGGTGTTTAGTGGCGGCTTGCATCCGGAATCGTGCTGTTTCACGGCAAACAAATAATTGCGCAAAAACATAACGCAAGATTTTTACATTTATTTTAAAAAGCCTCAAGGCAGAAGATTTTGCCTCGATCATTTTTTGTAATCGAATTACTCGAGGAATCGTTTCAGCCCTACTTAAATTAGGTTTTTATTATTATTAGAACTATTATTAGTTATAATATTAATAATATTATTACTATCTGTACTCAGACAGCATTTAGAATTGTAACAAAAAATAAAAAAATAATAAAATGATTTATTATAATAATAAATCATGATACTTAGAGAATCACAGTACAGATTGAATCAGCACCGAGATATCATGAGAATATCGTATCAGGTGACCCCTGGTGACGCCTGTCCCTATTATGCACTATAGATGGTTATAAAACACTAACGCTAACTGCTGTTCTGGTGTCGGTTTGTGTCTGTATTTGTAAATCCTGCAAGAATCTCAAGTTTTGAGTTCCAGGCTTTTGTAAATACGTTTAAACGCGATGGTGGAGTTTTGCGATTTGAGACATCGCACTCGTCGTCGGGTTTAACGCCGCTACATAAACTGTAGATGATGTTCGCTCTGTAAAAGGTGCTGCGATGAAGTTCATTAATCACTGTAGTATGATTTATATGCTGGATTTTCTTTTTAAATTTGGGGACACGATTTAGGATTAAATTGGGGATTAAAAAAGGGTCTCGATGGCAGAACCATGTGACGGTGCTAAACGGTGTTACAGCCAGGTTTCGCCTTTTGTAAAAGGAAAAGAAAGGAAGCATCTTCTCACTTTTACAAAAGGCATCGATTTGCTCTCACACTCACACACACACACACACACACAAACACTTGGGCCTCTGTGGGCTTGGCACAGTTTTATGTTGTGTGTGTGTGTGTGTACGGGGTGAGGCGAGGCATGCAGCAGGGTATTGATTATATCTTTATGAAGATAGAGCACGAACAGCGTGGGTGAGGTTGGAGACACTTCAATGTCCTCCTGCAACACACACACACACACAGTGATAGAGAAGCTGAAGATGAAGGAGCGGTGTGTCTGAGCAACCTGCTGGCACAGACGGTGTAATTGATGCGATGCCCTCGACGCGTCATGGCAACACACCCACTCTTTTCCTCTTTATTTTCCTTTCTCTCTCTCTCTCTCTCTCTCTCTCTCTCTCTCTGTCTCTCTCTGTGTCTCTGTCTCTCTGTGTCTCTCACACCAAACATGTCACTCATGCTCACATCTTATCAAGCTCCGACTCGTCACATCATCCATCCTCGTCAGATCAATGTCCTGTATTTCCAGTAACATATTTCCTCTGAGTATACACACACACACACACACACACACACACACACACATATTCTCATTTACATTTATATCACATTATACAGTATACAGTGTTTATTACATGCTCCTACACTGTGGGATTTTCACTCCTGATTGGTCGGGAGGTGTTGATTAAATTTCTCTAACAGCCTGCTCTGGCAGTCGTACAGTCCAAACACTCACACGTTTATATTAAAGCGCTCGTTCTTTATGGTTTCCGTGGCAACAACAACCGGATGCTGCTCGAAGCATAAGGATAAACTGGTACTAGATGGATAAACAAACAAATGCATCCATTAAACGGTTAGAAAACAGCTCAGTATAAGCAAACAGTCCGGGTTAAATTTCACCAATCAGCAGATACGGTAGATCCGTCAGCAAGAACTCAGACAGTGAGGGGAGCATACGAAGGTCTGCACAGTCAAAAGATATATCAGAAAACTCTACCATTAGGTCATTTAGACATTTGCATACATTAGTCTTTGAATAATTCGTACCCGTGTTCGTGAAGCTCCGCCCCCAGGATTTACTGTAGCCGTTAAAATAGAGAGAGTCTAAATAAAAACAAAAACAAAGCATTCTGGACCAAAAGTCAGTCATTTAAACAAGTTCTTCTCACTTACTTATAACACTTTACCTTAAGGTCACTACTTAACACACTGTTTTCTTTTTTTTAATAATGTTTTAGAGATCATCCAGGTTATATCTACAAGTAAGGTTAAAAAAAGGTTTTTGCTGTATTCAAAAAATGTGTATTGCCCCTTTTAAAAAAAAGTCTCAAGCTGAATTTAAAAAAAAAGCTTATTGTTCCTTTTAAAAGTCTTACTGTAAGTTTTACATTATTCTGTATTAAAAATAAAAACATATTGTCCTGCTAAAGGTCTCATGTTTGTATAGTAAACATGTTGTTTGTTGTATAGTGTTAAAAATACACTTATTTACTCTTTAAAAAATGTCTCACGTTTTACAGTGTTTTATAAAAAAAAAAAAAACACTTACTGCCACTTATAAAAGTCTATAATTTTACATTGTATTGTATTCAAAAAACATATATTGCTTCTTTAAAAAAGTCACAAGTTTTACATTGTGCTGTATTAACAACAAAAAACACTTATTGCCCCTTTAAAAAAGTCTCAAGTTTTACATTGTGTTGTGTTAACAACAACAACAAAAAAAACACTTATTGCCCCTTTAAAAAAGTCACAAGTTTTACATTGTGATGTATTAACAACAACAAACACTTATTGCCCCTTTAAAAAAGTCTCAAGTTTTACATTGTGTTGTATTAACAACAGAAAACACTTATTGCCCCTTTAAAAAAGTCTCAAGTTTTACATTGTGTTGTGTTAACAACAACAACAACAACAAAAACACTTATTGCCCCTTTAAAAAGTCTCAAGTTTTACATTGTGTTGTATTAACAACAAAAAACACTTATTTCCCCTTTAAAAAGTCTCAAGTTTTACATTGTGTTGTATTAACAACAAAAAACACTTATTGCCCCTTTAAAAAAGTCTCAAGTTTTACACTGTGTTGTGTTAACAACAACAACAACAAAAAACACTTATTGCCCCTTTAAAAAGTCTCAAGTTTTACATTGTGTTGTATTAACAACAAAAATACCCACTTATTGGTATTTAAATTTTTTTTTATGTTATTGTGATTTTCATTGTGTGATTATTTCAATATTAGAAATGTGTGTGATGTGTGAATGTCTCGGCTACCTCCTGGTGTTACATGCCTAAGGAACATTCTCAGCACTTTTACAGAATTTTTTTTTTCTTTCGTGTACAATTATAACATTCATTCTTTTCCTCCTCTTTTTTTTTTACACAGCCTTAAAAACACTTCATTGTATCAGGGATTTGTCCATTAGGGATTTAAAGCTTTTTAGTCAGTATGATTTCACTCTGATGGCATTTCTCAGCTACGGAGCACTTACAGTACTGAGACGTACTGATTCAGATTAAATAAATAATGAATGTGAATAGGCATTTTAAAGGTTTTGAACGCATGAATTACTTAAGCGAAGTCTTAAAACATAATGCATTTAACATTCAACACACCTACGCAAATAATGATGTCTTTGTAAGTCAGTCTTCTGCTGTTTCTATAATCTCCCCTCTTCTCTCTCTCTCTCTCTTTTCTCTCTCTCTCTATCTCCTCTGCTTCGATCTGTCGCTTTTTGCTCATCATTAAAGAGACGAGTTCCTCTCACGTCTTAGCAGCGGCAGCGCTAAATCCCAGCGTCAGCGGCAGGGGCCCATTAGTCTCAGCTCTTTGTTGAGACAGCAGACTCGTACCACACCGAGACGCCTCCAGATTAGCCGTACAGTTCAGACTGATAGAGTGAAAGGGGACGTGTATGGGGCGTGTGGGGGGGCAGGGGGGTCGCGTATAGGAGGGGCGAGCCCTGCTGTGGTGGCCCTGTTTAAGACCCGGTAATTGGTTCTTCCTTGTGTATCACATGCTGAATCCTCACATCTGTCTCTCTCTCTCTCTCTCTCTCTCTCTCTCTCTCTATTTTCTCTCTCTCTCTCTCACACACACACACTCTCTATGTCTCTCTGTTTCTCGCTGTTTCTCTCACACACACTTCAAAGGCCTCTTCAGGAAAGTCCACTTCAGAAGAGAGCCCTCATCACTCAGTGTGCTCCGTCTGTGTACAGAAGATTTCAATACCGTGTGGAATCAATAAATGCTTTTCTCCATTTATTTGTTTGGTGTTTTTTGACGACAAAGTTGTTTATTTTAGGCGGTCTGGAAGTCATTTCTTTTTTTTGGGAGTGGTGGATGATCATAATATTAAATGTAACTGTAAATGGATTAAAAAGTGTTGTTCTTTAATGAAAAATATATATATAGTTTTGGCAAGATTCTCTGGTTATACGAGGAACAACACACTTAAAGACATGCTGTTATAGAAAAACAATCAAAGGTAATGCTGTTTTATCACCCTGTCCTTGATTAGTTTCCTATAACACCACATCCCCAAGTGTTTTATTCCTAACTTACTTTTGTTACATGAGCCTTTATGTTGAGTACTGTAGATACATTTTTATCCTCTCTGTCCAATTTGTCACTAATGATTTTTTATTTAATTTATGATCAATATTGTTTTTATTTATTTATTTTATTTAATAGTTACATTTAATGAAAAGCGTTCAGGTTTTCAGGTAGAAAAAAACATCTTGTTGCACTCACACTGGACGTTAAATAAGCATTTCCTTAATTTTAATTTTTTCAAAGGAACTCATAACAGTATATATTTTTTTCCTCATCTTCCGACCAATCAGATTTGAGAATTTTCCTTATTCAGATAAAGATAAATTTTTTTTCGTCACTTCTTTTAGTGTCTACAGCGCGACACGGACGAAGGCCATGCCCTGTTTAAGACCCTCCGTGAGAAAGCCGAGCAGGCCATGTCCTTCCTGGATGAAAGCGGGGCATGTAAGCTGGAGGAGGAGGTGAAGGAGAGCCGATCTCAGCTGGAAGATCTCGCTCTGGCGTTACGAGCCGAGCACGGTGCTACGGAGAAGAGCACGATGCTTTATAAAGAGTTCCTGGAGCGTTATAAGACGCAGCTGCAGTGGCTGAGAGAGACTCGCGCTCTGCTCGGATCTTCTGCAGAACCCAAAGCTGAACTCTACCAGAGAAAAGCCCAGCTGGCAAAGTACAAGGTACAACAGTAACAAAAATTATTCGTAGAAAAACATATACACACGTTTATAACAGGTTATAATGCCTTCGTAGTTAATATTTATTATTAGCATTTCAACTTTGAAAATTCGGATCATTTCTTTTCTCTAAATTAATTGTTAAAGAGAAAAAATAACTCTGTATAAAGAGACGCTATGAGCGCATTCATATCATGTTATAATGTATTCATAGGTCATTCATAATAATAATTATAATTCTTTATGAAAACACTTTGTACTTACATGTTAAATTCTTTAGATGGTTAACATGATGCATTTGCTCTAAACTGTCATTCCTTTGTATAAATTAATCTAAGAATGTGTATAAGGCTTAACGAGTGCATTATAACATGCTACACAGGTATTTATACTGTAGGTAAGTCCTAAAAAATTTAACCTTGATAAAAAGTGTTGATGAAAAGAAAAATCCAGACATGTCTCGAGCTACTGTACCTTGATTGCAGCTTGATTGCTTTGTTATTGGTGCTATAATGTGTTATGAACACTTATAATGTATCATAAGCACATACTGACACACTGGCTTTTTTCATCTTTCTTACAAGTCATAGTGATAGCTATATACTGAAGCACTTGTTCATAAATCATTATAACCATGTGTTGAATGTTCTATGGATGTATTATGACAGGATATGAATGCTGTTATGAATGTGGTTCGTTAGTGATTAATGTGATTACTGTGCTGTGTCTGTTCAGGTGTTGGAGCAATCGCTGCTGTCCCGAGACTCTGCTCTGTGTGCGATGATGGAGAAAGGGAAAACCCTGCTGTCTCTCCTCCAATCTCCGTCCATCACAGAGAACATGAACAAGTTGCAGAGTGACTATCGGGAGCTGTGTAACGCCGCTAGGGTGAGAAAAACAGATATAGTTAACCACACTGTTCATAATGCTTCATAAGTAATTTATAAGTGTACATAGTAGATAAGTCTTTCATTAAGCTTCATAAGGCTACTTAAGTCATTTCTAAGGCTGCACAAGCCTTTCTTAAGGCTAAATAAATAATCATTTTTTAAATTAAACTACATACACTATTCATAAGGCTACATATGCATTTTATATAGTTATGTAAACCTTTCATAAAGTTACATGAGTCATTTATAAGTCTACATGAGCTTTGAGTAAGACAACATAATGCCACATAAGTCATTTATAAGGCTACATATGCATTTTATAAGGCTATATACTGTAGGCCTTTCATACGGCTATGTGAGTCATTTATAAGGCTACATAAAACTATTTTAAGGCTGTGTAAGCTTTTTATTGAGCCACATAAGCCATTCATGGAAATACATACTATCTAATGTGTTCCATAATGCTACAGAAGTCTTTCGTAAGTCTACACAAGCCTTTCTTAGAGCTAAATAAGGTTTATATTAAGCTACATAAGCCATTCATAAGGCTACATACAGTACTTATGCATTTTATAAGATGATCTAAGCCTTCCATTTGCCTGCATGAGTCATTTACTGTATAAGGCTATGTGATCTTTGAATGAGACAACATAAGGTCACATAAGCCAGTCGTAAGGCTACATATGCATTTTATAAGGCTATATAAGCCTTTCATAAGGCTACGTGAGTCATTTAAATTATAAGTCTACCCAAACCTTTTGTAAGGCTGTGTAAGCTTCTTATTGAGCTACATAAGCCATTCGTGGAGCTACATACTGTATAATGTCTTTCATAATGCTTCACAAGTCTTTTATAAGGCTACACAGGCATTTCATAAGGATACATGAGTCGTTTATAAGACTACATAAACCTTTTGTAAGGCTGTTTAAGGTTTTTATTAGGCTACATAAGCCATTCATGGGGATACATACTGTATTATAAGTCTTTTATAACGCCACACAAGCTTTTCATAAGGCTGCATAAGTCTTTCATAAGCCTACATACGGCATTTATAAGTCTATATAAGCTTTTCATATGGCTACATAAATGTCAGCTGACGAAGACCTACAGTATATGAGCATACACATTTATAACAACTTAATCCAACAGGCATCTGCTGCCCAAGATTGGGAAATTGAGTTAAGCTGACGTGACAACATAATTTCTTTAGCTCAAGTGAAGGGGCCTGGATTATACAGTATATATATTTTTTATATGTTGCTATGGTAACAGTGACTTGGACAGCAGTGGGTATTATGAAGAGAAGGCAAAAATAAATCAAATATAATATTAAAAGTTATTTTTTTCTTGTTACATAAGGTAGACGGTGTTACTGCAGTGATGAAAAACTGCATTGTATTTTTCTAGAAGATAAACGTGTTTTCAGACAGCGGTGTTTTTTTTTTTTTTTTGCTTTTTTTTTTTTCAGACTCAGGTGCAGAAGCTGGAGGTTTACGTAAAGAAGCAGGAGGAGTACCACACCGAACTCCAGGAAGCGGAACGCTGGCTGTTGCAGATGTCCAGCCGGATGGTGACCCCAGACCCCACGCCGGGCGGCGGCCTGGAGGCAGCCGCGCAACAGCTGGCCAGACACAAGGTGATCAGTTATAGTCATGCAGATGCTAAGATGGACACACACACACACACACACACACACTGACAGAGTGAAAGACGGTGTAACATTCGTATGAGGGTGCAACTGAAGTCGCTATTGGTGTTTTGTACAAGTAGGTGGCGCTGTCTAGCTGAACTGTACCTCATTAGTGTCCTAATAATCTTTAGTGTATTCTGTGTTTTGCAGCCTGCTGTCTTGTCATGTTTCACTGATATTGTAGTCTCTGAAGACACATCTGTCTGTCTGTCTCTCTCTGTATGCCTTTCCATCTGTCTGTCTCTTTGTCAAGCTGATATCGGTCCATCTGTCTGTCTGTGTCTGCCTGTTTGTTTTTTTGTTTTTTTTTGTTTTTTTTGTCTGTGTCTTGGTCAGTCTGTATGTTTCTCTCTCTCTTTCTCTGTCAGTCTTTTTGACTGTCTCCCATTTGTTTTTCTGTCTCTGCCTTCTTGTCTCTCTTTGTCTGGCTAACATCAGTCAGTCTGTCTGTCTGTCTCAATGTCTTATCTGTCTGTGTTTTGGTTCGTCTTGGTATCTCTGTGTCTATCTGTCTGTCAGTCAGTCTGTCTGTCTCTTTGCCTGGCTGCTATCAGAATCAGACTATACTGTATGTCTCTCTCTGTCTGCCTGTCTCTGTATGTCTGCCTGTCTTCTCTTTTTCTGTTTGTGTCTTGGGCAGTCTGTCTGTCTGCTTGTCTCTCTCTCTCTGTCTGTCTACATCAGTCAGTTTGTCTATCTGTCTGTATTTTGGCATGTCTTGGTATCTCTGTGTCTGTCTGTCTGTCTGTCTGTCTGTCCTTTGCCTGGCTGTTAACAGACTATATGTCTCTCTCTATCTGCCTGTCTCTCTTTTTCTGTCTGTGTCTTGGGCAGTCGGTCTGTCTTCATTTCTCTGTCTCTCTTTTCATCTGTCTGTCTGCCTGTCTCTCTTTTTCAGTCGGTTTCTTTCTCATTCAGTCAGTCTGTCTTGGAATCAGTGCGTCAGTATTTCTGTCACGCCGTCTCTCTGTGTATGTCCATTTATGTCCGTCTGTCTGTCTCTTTGTATTACCGTGGCCTCCCTTTTTGTCTCTCTCTCTCTCTCTGTCTATCTCTCTGCCTCTTTGCTTATCTCATCGTCTCACCTTCCGTCCTGCACCTTTGTTCATAAATCTACTGCATGTCTCTTTAGCTTTCAGTAAGCAGGGTTGAAATGCTCTGGGGACTTTATAAAACACAAAGTGGACTCATATTTCAGCCCCTGAACGCAGCACAATATCCTGCAAGCTAGCAGAGCTCCAGACACGGAGCCATTTTTCTCAGCGTGACCCTCGCTTCCCGTCGGAAATCTCGTCGCATTAACATTTGCGTGATTAATGCCGCGTGGTGGACGGTATAGCCGGTGTAGGGACATTTTCTGTGTCTTTGCAGTCTCTGTTTAAATGAGCCATGTGCGTCTGTATGTGTGTATGTGTGTGTGTGTGCGCTGATGTTTACCGTTTAATTCCCAGGCCATCATGGAGGAGATCGCAGGCTTTGAGGAGCGTCTGGCGGGGCTGAAGGAGAGAGGGGACGAGCTGACGTCTGGCTGCTCCGAGCGCCTCCAGGCCCGCCTCCGCCAGCAGATCCAGAGCCACCTGCAGGGAGCACGAGACAGCTACTCGGCCATCTGCAGCACGGCGCAGCGCGTGAGTGTTCCCTGCCAGCGTGCCGACTCCGAGCCAACACACCACCAGACACCGTGACTCCGTGTCCGCTCACACACTTCTCCCTCAGATCACAAGCACATCTCCTGAATCACATGTTCAGAACCGGTGACTCGGAAGGTAAAGTCGGGAGTAGACACTCGCTCGGGTCGACCGTCTGACCTCAGGTTATACCAGTCTCCGTGTCAAGGTCACGACTCGGACGTCTGAGTTTTTGGTTTATTCAGGAAGAGAATATTAATAATTTGTAATATTCGGAGGTTATAGTCCCAGCTGTGATTAACACATTAATCATTAGGGACGGGAATCACCAGTCACGACCCGATACGATATTAATGTGATGCCTCCGTGCTGATTCGATTAAAATTGTGATTCTGTAAGTATCAGGATCCGATATTATATTTTTCCCCCGATTTTGTTACAATTTTAAACGTTTAATTAAGTTTAATGTGTAATTAAACATAGCCCGTTCCTTATAATATTTGTTTTCTCACTTAAAACCCAAACGCAGCATTTAAAAAAATGCCGTCATTATTATCTCTAAATAATATGTTTTTTTAATATTAAAAAAAAAATTTTTTTTATCAATTTTGGAGTCAATGTGGCGATTCGTGAATCACGATTCATAACCGAATAGATTTTCTCGCCCCATCTCTAAAATAATCACTGCAATAATCACTTCCCCTGTCACCGCTCATCACCTCCTCCGACACGTGCTATTATTACGCTTTTCACGTTTATGTTGTTTGCACAAGTTAATGAAGCCACAAGAAAGTCAATCGAGCTTGCGAAAATGTAATAATATGTAACAAGGACAGAGCTATTTTTTTTTATTTTTTTATTTTTTATTTATCTATTTATTGTATATGGTATTTAAAACAAGAGATGACACTTTTATTTTAAAGGATAAGCTAAATGCTTACACATAGAGCTCAATATGGGTTTATTTATTATTTTATACCTTTAAAAAAAATTCACTCATCTATCCAGTGCTTTCAAAAAAAAAGTATTTGCCCTCTTTCTGATTTTTTTTCCCACATATTTGTTACACTTAAATCATTCAGATCATCAAACAAACAAACTGCAAATTGCAAATTTTGATTTTACACAACCTGAGTAAAATTAAAAAAGCAGTTTTCTAAATGATGAATGATGCGTTCGCTGCTTTTTAGCGTGCTTCACTTTGTCACACAGGTGACCAAATTTATTTATGTGATTTTTTGATTCAACAGGTCTGGCAGTAATCAGGTGTGGCAAGTGAAATCTAACTCCAGAAATCATAGTTTATTTACGATTTAGCAAGGATGGGACAATTACTTTTTCACGTCAGGCCAGGTACTGTAGGTTTGCACAGCTTTTCTCCCTTAATAAGTAAAATCATCATTTAAAAACTGCACTTTGTATTTCCTCGTGTTATCTTTGTGTAACATTAAAATTTGTTTGATGATCGCAATCATGTAAGTGTGACAAAAATTCAACAACAACAACAACAAAAAATCAGGAAGGGGCAAATACTTTTTTTTTTACAGCACTGTATAGAGGAGTGATGTTCAATTTCATGAATAAAATTATTTAGATCTGATTAGATCAAGGCCCGGTTTCTCGATAACGCACACTATTCGCGCGCTAAGAAGACTCTTAAGATATATCTTACGTTAAGTG
>JAQKPX010000020.1:17124966-17139440 GCA_030068255.1 Clarias angolensis
GCCATAACGTTAAGAGAGAGGTTAAGGTACAACTTAAGAACTACTTAGCGATAAGAAGCTTTCGAGAAACCGGGCCCAAGTTCTTAGACAGTGGTGCTCGTCACTCAAGCTGATTTTGCACAATCCTTTTTTTTAGTGAGTCACCAGATTCATTATAGTGCATATCAGCTTAAATATCTAAAATATTCATATTAATAATACTGTTTTTATTGCGCAACATTAGATGAAGCAGTTTTACATGGGCGTGAGTTCTTTCAAACTGATGTGAGGCATCTTCTTGTATTGTCCATCACATGTGACGTGATGTAGACTTCACTGACGGATCCCATTTCATTTTAATTTCCTCTGTGAGTCCGGCGTGATTGTGAGCTGCCTTCAGTTTCAACAATCAAAAGCAAATGATTTACTCACAGGAGTCAAAGATAAAGAACCAGAATAGGACGAAGGGGAAAGATAAAGGATAAATAGCTGTATAAACAATAACAGATGCTGCCAAGACACAAACACAGGGAATTCCTTTAATTCAAACCGTTGATGAACAATATGGCGCTGTGCCTTTTTGACACGTTTTTGTCCCGAAACTAGAGAAGGCGCCGGCTCTCCAGATGAAGCCTCTCGAACCCTGTCGTATTTGTGTAAAAGAGGCCACCTGATTTCCTCTAAGACCTCCAACCGTGTGCATATTTAATGTGCCAGGTTAATGCGACGCTCTGCCACCCGGTTCTGCTCCGAAACGCACCGCGCGTTAATACCTCACACGTTCCGCAGTCTCGTCTTCTCACTAATACCCCCAACCTAAAGTAATCTCCCTCCAGACTCTGCCTCGCCCGTCTGCCCGTCCGTAAATCCCACCACCTTGCAGTCTGGCCGTTCGGTGGCAGACTGAGTAACCTGCCAACGCTCGCCGTGTGCCAAACCGCCCTCACCGCTCACACGGCTCACGCTGCTCGGCCTCCCGCCGACGAGGTACAATCAGGAACGTCAATCAGCATCGGCTCTTCTCTCACGCTCATCAACATGGCCCTGACCCAGTTTAACGCTCCCGGCTTTTTTTTTGTTTGTGTGGGTTTACTGAACAATTACTCTAAATAAAATCTGTCGAAAAAGACTTTAAAAGGCCAGAAGGATTGTTTACAATAAACATTATGCACAGATTATTCACACCTTCCATTCAGACAGACGGCAGAAACTGCTTTCCTTTTTTCACTACAGTTTTCTTTCAAAAACTGTAATAATAATAATAATTAATAATAATAAGATAACGATGAGTCACTATATAATATTATTATGAAAAATCGTCATAATATACACAGATCAGTCATAACATTATGATCTAATATTGAGCAGGTCCCCACTTTTGCCACCAAAAACAGCTAATGCACTGTGTGTTCTATCACCTTTCCGTCACACTTTCAGTCGCACTTCTAAACAGGCCAGCCTTCACACTCCACATGCATCAGTGATTGACCCCTGGCTGCCCATGACCCCCTCACTGGTTCACCAGTTTCCCTTCCCTTCCTTTGACCCGTTTCGGTATGTCCAGTCCAGTTCAGGCCAGGAATATCTCACCAAAGCTGGAGTTTTGGAGTTGCTGGGATCCAGTCGTCTAGACAATACAATCTGGCCCTTGTCACAGTCACTCAAATCCTTCTGCATCCATGAAACACATGAAATTCAGGGACAAAATGTAAGGAGATATTGTAAAGTGTAGCTACGAAAAAGGGTAAAGATTATGAAATTATGATGGTTGTTTTAGTGGGTCAGTGCAACTCCAAAACTGCAGCTCCTGTGGGATGTTCCTAGTTTGCACTGATCAGGATATATACAGTATAAAACACATTACTATTTAACACAAATTAATCATATGACCAAGTTTGACCCTAATGGCTTCCCATAATCGCTGCACTGTTATCCAGCTGTCTGTGATAACGACACGTTTAATTAGCGCGAATAATAAGACAACAGAGGAAACATTACCAGATGTGCTGAACGGAAAGTTTCATTATAAAAAGCTTCTAGATGAAAGTTTGGATAAAATCAAAGTTGTGAGGAGCTAATTTTACAAGAATACATTAAATGTAAGTTTGTGGAAGTGGTGACTCAGGTGGCTAAGGATCTACAGTAGGTTGTTGATCAGAGGATCTGGGTTCGAGCCCCACTGTCAGCGGGTTTGCCACACCCCATACTAGCCGGCCACTGCATGCAGTGACGGTCCCATTCAAGAGATTTTAATTTAAAATGTGTTAAATGTTAATGTTTGAGGTATTATTATAAAACTGCATAATCTGTTTCCTCTAACCAGTTCATCATGCATATCTTCATTCCAACATTGTAAAAAAAAAAGTATTTTAAAATTGTGATTAATCGCGATCGTTGATGTGATTAATTAGATTAAAAATTTTAATTGATTGACAGCACCAATATAATGCAGTTCTGCTGTAGTTGTAAATTGTATATTGTGATACAGTGGTGTGTTTTTTTTTTTTTTTCAAAGCTTCAGGGATTGTGCTAAAATATTTTTGTCATATCACCAGCGCTCTACTTTAGATTCTTCCATATAAGTATGATATTGCTTATGTATAAAATGCCTGACATGCACCACTGCATGGAAATAAACCACCTACAGTAATTCAAAGCAGATGGTTGTTGACTAGTCGTATTCACAGTGAGGAAGACGATGATGAACGAGGTCTTTTTTTTTTTTTTTTGGAATCGCTGCAGGTGTATCAGAGTCTGGATCGGGAGCTGCAGAGGCACGTTAGCCTGCGGGACACGCTGCAGCAGTGTCAGACCTGGCTGTTCAACATACAAGAGGAACTGCAGCCACCTGCGCAAACTCCACGCTACCTGGAGGAGGCGCTGATGCAGGTACATGGCTCAGGTTAATATGTTGTATGTCCAGCATGTATCTATTGAGAGTGGTGTTTAATTAACAATGCATGTGCACCTTCAGCTGAAGCAGGAGCGAGCTCTTCAGGAACAGGCCAGTACGTACCTGCAGCTGATCTGCTCCACGTGTGACCTGACGGACGAGAAGGTGCGGGAGACTGCCGCTGAGATCCAGCAAGTCAAAATCCAGGTATTGTAACTGACATTATGTTTTAGTCCTGCAACAAAGTCATCCAATTTTTTAAATATTTGTTTGATCTTTCTGGTACTAGGGTTAGTACCAGTTTTAAGCTTTTAGATCTTTCATTTGTAATTAAATGAGTAGTTACGCATACTATCTGTAATTATCCATCACACTCATGAGAGACCATGAAAGACAGGAGTACCTTAAGATAAAAAAAAACACCAGCACTACCAGTTGGACCATCTGGCTATGAAACATTTCTTTTGCATAAATGGTCTCAAATCTAGATTGAGGAAAGGATGCTCGAATCCCAAGAACTGGCAGACAGCTGGAGAGAAATCGAAAGTTGCCGTTCGGATCTCGAGGCACGTCTCCGAGAAGCCGAACACTTTCTGCAGAACATGCTGAGAAGACCAGCAGATCTTGAGCCAAAGGTCTCTCAGAATCAGCTGGACCAGGCGCAGGTAAGAGTTCAACTGGAAGTTTTAAATTAGCATTCGTAGTCGTAATGCATCATAAATCGCGTTGAATTATTGAGTCAGCTTTGTATTTATACTTGTTATACTGTATGTGTATAACAAGGAATCTTTGTTCCAAAATTTATGGCCCTATTTATGGGTTTTTGTATGTAGAAATAACTGAGTGAGCTTTTTTTTATAGTTTCAGGCATAGATAGTGGATCTTTTGTGCAAGCCTGTGCTGCTTATTATTTTTTCTCTACTAAATTATGCCTAGAGATTTCCAATATCAATCTGCATGTAACTGTAGTGTCTCTTCTAATCTGGCAGAAATCCATCAAAGCTCCTAAAAAAAGCCCTTCTTGTAATATTGCTTTTTTTTCCTAAAGCAGTGTAAGGCAAAATATTTATTATAAAACCATCCTTGAAACTATGGGTTAGAAAATACTGCAAACGCAAGGTTATTTGGCACTGTTTGAAATCTTCTCCATCCTCGAAAAACTGTAGTCTTTCTCGGAGTCTACCACCATTACCCCCTAACCCTATCACCGGTGCATCAGTTTGAGCACTAGGAACCATTTAAACACCTTTCTATAATGGTTTCTGTTTATTCTTTGGTGGTTGTATTGTGTTCCTAGGAGATCTAATGGCTTTTGTGACTACCATCCTGCCTGGCAGTTTCATATATTAGTAAAGACCACCCTCCAGACTCCATGCCTGGCTGTAATTACGGATGTGTGAATTGATTTGTCCATGCCCGTAATTGCTGTCTCCAGGCCAGTATGGTCATTGTGTGTGAAAATGGATGATATTATGCCTCTGGTTATATTGTGAGCTGTCAGCAAGAAGAGAGATGAGGACTACAATATCCTGAAACCTCTCCAATCTGCCATCAAGTCATCGTTCCTATTATACTGTACCTTATAGAGGGGTAAAAAAAAAAACAATATGCTAAAAATATCCTTTACTTATTTACCTGTTTGTTTGTTTGTTTATTTATACCATGAAGGACTTTATCCAGGAGATACAAGCCAGGCAGGCTGATCTTACCAGTCTGAGAGAGAGCATCGGTAGGCTTGTGCCATCTCAGGACTCGCCAGAGCTGGTGGAAATAGGTCGTCTGCGCAGATCTTGGTTAGAGCTTGCAAAGCAGGCTGCAGAGCTGTTGGAGCAGAGAGAGGAGGATCTCCAGAGGAGTGGGGACTATCAAGAATGCCTCAGCACAGCAGAAGAGCTGTTCGACCAGTTGTCCAAGGAATGGGATTATCTGTCCAGGCACGTATCTGAGGTCCTTCACAATATAGACCAGTGCATGAGTTCTGTTGATGTGCATTTTCATTTAAATCTTCCTAAATTAATAGTATTTTCTTATTTAGGGCGGATACGGAGAGCACCGCGGGGTGTTTGGATTCCTTGAAGAAGCTCTCTGTAGATCTTCAGGACCAGAGGTGTGTATTAGAAGACTTGAGGGATAACAAGAATGCTATCCTGTCACGCCTTAGTCTAGAAGACAAAGACCTTGTCAAGGAGCAGGTAGGTTACCTGGAGCAACGCTGGACCCAAATGGAAATGCAGGTTGAACAGAAGGTCCAGGATACTATTCAAACCCTTGAAGACCTCAATCATTTAGAGGACCAGTTACGCGAAGCCCAAGAGTGGGCTGAGGTGCAGAGACCATCTCTTTCTGATGTGCTGAAAACCAGCCCCCCTCCGGACCTTGCGCAGAGCTTTTTGTTTGACCACTTGAGCTTTTGTGCGGAGCTGGAAGCCAAGCAGCAGCTCATTAATCAGTCCGTGTCTGAGGCTGACTGCCTTTATTCTCATCTCGGACTAAATGAGAAAAAGAGGCTGCAGACCTTGGTGCAGAATGTTCAAGCAGAGGTGGAATCTCTTACCTCGAAGGCAGCTCACCACCGCAAAAGCCTTAGTAAAGCATTCACCGAGCGGACACAGTTCCTCCAGGCCTTGGACAGGGCTGCTGGATGGATCAAACAAAAAGAGCAGAGGGTTCTTTCAGATGAGCATGTGGCCCTCTTGCCAGATGAACTCTCCAAGCAGGTGTCTGTTTGCAAGAACATATGTAGCAGCCTGAAGGCATATCAAGTGGAACTGACCTCACTTTGGACGCAAGGAAGGGAACTGGTCAAGGATACGACTGAGGGCGAGAAGGCGGAGACCCTTCAGAGGCTTGAGGAGCTTCAGGGAACTTTTGAGGCTTCCCTCCAAAGGTGCACGCATCATTTGCAGCACCTGGAGAGAGCCCTGGTTATTCGGAAATACTTCAAAGTCGACCTGGATAGAATCTGCGAGTGGTTGAGGCATGCCGAAGCAGCCACATTCCCCATAATAGACCTCAACTGGAATGATGTCGAACTGCACAACCAGTTGGCCAAATACCAGCAGATTTTGGATCATACCTCAGCATACGAGAACCTATTACTTATTGTTCAGAGGGCAGGACAGGAAATCCTTCCCACCTTAAACGAGGTGGACCACTGCTACCTGGACGAGAAACTCAACGGCCTTCCGCAACAATACAATGCCATTATTTTGTCGACCAAAGAAAAGCGAGACAGGATCCAACGCGTGACTCTGGAACGCAGGGAATTGGAGTCCCTCGTCGAAATGACACGCAAAGCTTTGGAGGAGATACAGGAGCAGTGTGATGCCTTAGAGAATCAATCAACTAGTGGAAGTCTTGATGAAGGGGAAAGGTTGCACGGTGACTATGATGAGATCCAGAAAGGCCTTTCAAACCTTTTCCAGGCAATGAATAAGCTGAAGAGTAAAACGCAGGACTTCCACTGCACAGGACAGCCATATACACGTGAGGTCATTGACCAGCTAGTAAGCCTTTATAGCAGACTTGATCAAACGACAAAGGAAAAAGTTAACCAACTCAACCGTACTTTGAATGTATTAAACGACTACAGGGCTGCGATCACAAAAATGGACAGTGGCATTAATGCCGTCAAGGAGGATACGGACAAACTCAATTCCGAGAAGCAATTAGATGCCATGCAGAGATTATCCAAACTGCACACACTGGCCAAAGAGCTTGAAGAGATTACTTCTTATTCTGCAGATTTAAATGAACAGATAGTGGAGTTCAGCCAGCACTTTGACCATGATAGTCTTCAGACTCAGGTTTCCATGAAGGATATGCAGATTCAGGCATTGAAATCAAGCATTTCCAAGTGCATAGAAGAATGTGAACAGTGTACCAAGTCATGTGTTGAGGGCGAGCCTAGCTTCGAGATTGTGATCAAAGAAACCTTGGTGTGGCTCAAGATGGTTAGAGATGATCTCAGTAGTTTGTTTACTCTTCAGAAAATAGACGTTCATGTTGTTCAGGATGAGATCAGATCAGCGGTGGCACTTCAAAAGGAAATTAAATCTAGGCTTCAGTTACTGGAAATTTTTCACCAAAACGAGAGACAAAGGTACAAGACTGCCAAACAGCCATTCCCCAGTGAGATGGAGACTTGTTTGAAGGATATTGCAGACTTGGAGAGTGAGCTTCAGCAATCCCTCTCAACCAAACAGGCGAGGAATATTATGTTGTATATATTCAAAATATGTTTCATATCTTGAATTTCTGACATTTCTAAATGTTCCCACAATTATGTTGTTTTACCCGCAGATGGCCCTGCAGTCAGCTCTATCCTTGATACAGTTGTACAAAAGTGCCTTGAAGTCTAATGGCAAGTGGTTCGAAGATGCCGATGCTGCTCTAAAACAGAAGAATGAGGAACTAGAATTGGATGACCTTACAGAGAGACTCGAGGAACTTAAACGGGTTTTGACTGAAGAACCAACCATAAAGGAGGTTATTCAGGATATTGAGGGCATTCTCCCTAAAATGGAGGGCTTTGTTGATTCCGGTGTTTTTATGAAACTCAAAGAAGGCTATGAGAACACCTGTCAAAAGAGTACTGAGGTCTTGACGCAGCTGAGATGTCAACAGGAAACCTTAAACAGGTAACTTCTAAGCTGCATTTTTATCTTTATTGCGGATTTATTGGAGGGGTCTTGTGCTAACTAGAACCTACAGTTAAAATTTGCTATCTGGTGTTTTTCTAGATGTCTAACTCAGTGGACATCATTCAACGAAGATAAAGAAATGCTTATAAATGAACTGAGTGAAGTCGAGAAGAAATTGACTGGGTTCAACACGGCGAAATCGAGCTCTCTTCAAGAGGCAGAGGACAAGCTTCGTTTTCACCGGGTCCGTTCAATTTACTTAGTGCAATTTATTGATAGTTGTAGTCATGTTCTAACGCATTCTCCTGCCTTTATAGGATGTTGTGGTCCGACTGGAGTCTTGTCAGGATAAACTGTCACACCTGAAAGAACAGTCAGAGCAGGTTGATCTAAAGTCTGTGTCCGGTACCGCAGTTTCTCGATCGTTCTGCACACTATCACAGCGATGGACTCAGTTAACCGGGGTAGCTAAAGTGCAGGAGAAGGCTCTTAAGGACACCGTGCATGACTGGAGACGTTTCATTGAGAAGGTAAGATAGCAGTCTGAATGCTAAAAAATGGAGCAACAAAATCGACTTTAATATGTCTGGTATGAATCTGGACAAGTTCTCATACCCGAGTTTATGTCCTAATAACCTTAGAATATTTATTAATTTAATTGAGGGTAACATTCCATCGCTCCCAAGTCCAATTTTTATGGTCCATAGCATGAAGCCTTTTTTTGATGAGTCTCACTAACAAGTGGTTTTCCGTATGGACGCACAGCTGTTTAGTCTCAATCCTATAAGTTCTCATCTCATTGTGTTACTTTATCTATTAAACATATTTCTGATGCACAAAGTTGATGGTTCAGCACTATCCTTCACAGTTTCATTAATGCATTGGGCAGTTCTAAACTTAATTCAAGTTATTTCAGATCTCCCTAGTTGTTGTCTTTGCTTGACGCAGGTCAATAATTTGAGAAAGCTTTTTTTAAACCAATAATTGTACTAGACTTCTGTATTAAAAATCATTTTAATATTGTGTCATCTACATAGAAAATTGTATTACTTTTTTTTTTCGTATCATAAAATTGTCTCTGCTTTTGTTTTAGTCACAAAAAACAAAAAATCTCTGCATTTTCTGCTTGATCTCTGTTGTTTTAGAGCTTCAAGGCACGTTCATATGTTTGAAGCCAATAGTCTAGACGTTCTAAAAAAAATGTTTAAAAAACCTTTAATAATGCAAATTGCAAAAAGGCACGGTTGTTAATCCTTTTCTACAGCGAATCAGCCAGATTTTCCGGCTTTCTCCTCGGTCATGCTCAGTGTTTTAGGAATGATGCAATGTTTGGTAATAAGCCAGTACACTTCATGGTTTAGGGTGGAAATTGCCAGGCTGCCACAGTGCTCATAAAGCCGAGCTGGTTTCTTAGCAAGTGATGTAATTAGACGAGAAATGTGGATTCCGGCATGCAAGCGTGTGTGTGTGTGTGTGTGTGTTTGTGTGTGTGTGTGTGTGTGTGTGTGTAAAAGCTGCATCTTAAAATACATCACTATTTTGCATACACAATTAATTCATTTTAGTTCCATGCATGTTTTTGTGTTAGCGCTGGGCTAGACTCTTCCTTTTCCCTCTTGCCCTCTTCACTGGGTATGACATCAGATCCTCAGGATGATTCATTGCTGTTGCGTGGCCTTGTGACATACAAGTGGGGGGAGAGAGGGCAAAATGCCATGTAACAATGCTTCTTTCTCATTTCCAGCAATCAAAAAATGTGCCGCTGTATCGATAAAACCATGCTTTCGAATCTTGGAGATGGAAAATCCATGGGCGTCCACGATGCATTATGAGCTGTTATATAATGTATAATGCTCGGGTTATTACTTTCTACTCTAGATGCCGGTTTATTGCTTTCCTTTCTTCGTGTATCTGGAAGCCAAATGAAGCAATGACTATTCCTGATGATTCAGTTATTTTCTTTTTAAATACAACCTATCCGGCTTTCCAGATGAAAGACACACATTAAAGGTACGAAAGATCAAAGTACCAGCCCAGTGACAAGAAAAGGTCGAGATTAGTGCTCCTTTCGCTCAGTGCGTATAACCGTACAGAACATTAAAACTCCTAAACTGTTTGTAGTCTCATTGGTTGCAGTCTTTTGTTTGACGGATGCTACCGCTCCGCTAAGTTTCTGCCCCCTTGTTGTTGCCTGTAGCTGGAGAAGATGCGGTCTGTGTCGGTGGACCTTCACAGCCGAGTTCCCGACAGCGTGGTGGAGAAAGCCGCCAGCACCGTGGCCCTACACAACCTGCTGGAGTATCACGACTCCTTCAGCCGAGAGGTGGAGAGAGAGAACAGCGCCCTGACGCTGCTCAGACACCACGCCCTCCATCTCCTCCTCCACTCTGGGACCACAGGGCTGAAGACAACCAGACACGGCAAGCTGTCGGCCACGCCCCTTCAGCAACCGGCCACGCCTATCAATCAACAGACCTCTCCAAGCAAACAATCAACCAACACACAACCAGCTGCACTCAGCAACCACTTAGACACACCTAGCAATCAAACAACCACGCCCAGCACACAGCTAACCACTCCTAATACACAGCCAACCACGCCCAGCAACCACTTAGACCTAGACCTAGCACCTAGCAATCAAACAGCCACGCCCAGCACACAGCTAACCACGCCTAATACACAGCCTGCCACGCCCAGCAACCACTTAGACACATCTAGCAATCAAACAGCCACGCCCAGCACCCAGGTAATGATGCCCAGCAACAGCACAGATCTGGCCATCACGAGCAATCAAGAAGACACACCTAAATACCAAACAATTCCACCGCAGATCAACGATCTGACCACCAAGCAGTCCAGTAACCCCAGCAGTGAAGATGCTTTCTGTTTGCTGGAGATTCAGGCAATGCAGGAGAAATATGAGAGGTAGTGATTAAAAATATCCTGCATCATGCGTTTTTCCGAATTAGTATCTGTCGACTTTATAACATAAATTTAAGCCTAAGGGGGGAAAAAAACGTACTGTAATTGAACATTTATTGCTGTCAATCAATTAAAAGTCATAGTCTGTGATTAATCGCGATTAATCGCAATTTTTTAAAATGCTCAGATTTACTTGTATTATAAACATGCAATGTTGGAATAAAGAACTGCATGACAAACTGGTTAGAGGAAACAGATTATGCAGTTTCATAATATCTCAAACATTAACATTTAACAAATGTTAAATAAAAATTTCTAGAATGGGACCAGCGCTGCATGCACCGATGGCGGGGTTCCTCAGGTTCGAAAATCAACAACCTAGAGCCTTAGCCACCTGAGCCACTCCCACATCTTACGTTTCATGTATTCTTGTAAAAAAAATTTCGCATTGAAGCTAGCTTTGGTTTTATCCAAACTTTCATCTAGAAGTTTTTTATAATGAAACCGTTCAGCACACCTGGTGATGTTTCCTCAGTCGTCTTATTATCCGCGTTACCGTCGTCTTATTATCCGCGTTAAACGTTCCGTTATCACACACAGCCGGGTAATCGTGCTGTGATTATGGGAAGCCATTAGGGTCAAACTTTGAGGATCATATGATTAATTTGTGTTAAAAAAATAGTAATGTGTTAAAATTTCTAGATTAATCACATGCGTTAACGCGTTAATATTGACAGCCCTATTTTTTATACATCGCAGTTACTCTCTTGTTTATCCTTCAATTCCAGCCTGCTACAGAAAGTGTGTGTGAGCCGGCAGCAGGTGCAGGTGGAGCTGCTGGAGCGAGAGGAGGTGGAGAGGGAGCTGGGGCTGGTTAAAGGCTGGATCCAGGACACACAGGGCTTGTTACTCAGCCCTACAGCCGACCTGGAAACCCTGCTCTCTGACCTGGAGGTAAAGTGGGATTAAAGCACCACGTCGTTCCTGTCCGTCCTAATTACGGGATGTATTACCGCCGAGTCCGGTACCATCCAATGTTTTTTGTGAATATCTTCCTACGATACAAGCCTCCTGACTAAACATCTCGTTTTTTTTTGCGGGTGCTAGACGGCTCATGGCGGTGTTCAGTCTCAGAGGCAGGCTTTGGAGCAGATTGTGGATCGCCAGCAGATGAAATACAAAGACCTCCACGCCGCTGTTCCCTCTGAGATCAGCACCCAGCTGGCACAGGTCACCCTGGCGCTGGGCTCTGCAGAGGACCAGGTACATGTCGAATTCATCTGAGTCAGATTCACGATTCACAAGCTCCACCCACTACTTGCTTTCTCTCATCACATGCAGCCTTTGTATCATGTATAGAATTGGAATGAAACACATCCTAAGTTAGACATGCGTTGAGATAATATGAATTAAAAAAAAAAAAAAAGATAGGACAAGTGAAATACAGGAAGGTCCAGTGTTTTCTTTCAAACTCCAGGTGCAGAGCCGAGAGAGAGAAGTGCAGCACAGCAGAGACGTTAAAGAAGACTTCACCGCCAGACTGAAGGACATCTCGGACAAAGTCAGCAACATCTCTGTGAAACTGAAGCAGAAGAGTGTGGATGTAGAAGAAGCCAAAGAGGAGACAGAGGTACTGCGCTACACACACACACACACACACACACACACACACCTTCTTTCTCTTTTAGTGATTATATGCATTGTTTTATCAGTTGTTTATATAAAGGTTCAGATTTATGGAAAATTAATTCGATTCACTTCCTGCATTCAAACGGTTTTGGTTTAAACAGGATCTGATTTCAGCTTTTTGACATGTAATCGATTCATCTGCAGGAAGTGCTTTCAACTGACCTCAGTATAACTCGTAAACAACACTTAAAAACTGTTTCTTTTCAAGTGAACTTGACCAAATTGAAACTTGAATCTGAATCAGTAGAGTTCGCTTTTTAACAGAACTTGGTGATAGTGAGAAAACAGTTTGACTCTGAATCGGTCTCTACCGATTCATCCGAGTTTACATCCGAGTGAACGTGATCAAGATGAGAAAAACAATTCAACTCTGAGTTCGGTCTTAAGTGAATTTGATGATTATAGTGAGAAACGATTAGAATCTGAATCTATATAATTTGGTTTCAAGTAAACTTGACCCTAGTGAGAGAACGATTCGACTCTGGGTTAGTTGTTTCTTTTCAAGTGAGATTAAGACATTTGAATCTGAATCAGTAAGAGATTGCTTTTTAAGAGATCTTGGTGATAGCAAGGACACAATTTGACTCTGAATCAGTAGAGTTTGGTTTTAGGTGTAATGGATCATAGTGAGAAAATGATTTGATTATCACTTGGTGATAAAACAATTAGAATCTCTACTGATTCATCCAAGTTTACATTCAAGTAACCTGATCAAGATGAGAAGACGTTTCAACTCTAAATCAGTAGAGTTCGGTTTTAAATGAACTTATAATTTGAATAAATAGAATTTGGTTTCAAGTGAACTTGACCTTAGTCAGAAAACTCTGAATCGATAGAGTTCGTTTTCAAAATAAATCAATCGGATTGAGAAAACAATTCAACTCTGAATCAGTAGTTTGTTTTCAGTTGGACTTTATAGCTCGTAGTGAGAAATGATTCGAATCCGAATCAGAAGAGTTTGACTTTAAGTGAACTTGATCATCGTGAGAAAACGATTTTACTCTGAATCAATAGTTTGATTTTCATAAGTCATTGATATTGCTATTTCTAAAAGAAGTCAATTGGAGTGAGAAACCTATTCAACTCTGAAACAGTTACGAACATGAACAAAAAAACTGAATCCACCCTGATTCGACACAGAACTAAACCCTGCCTGTGTAAAACCGTCCGGTTACTGTAAATCTCTTTAAGAGAGCAATTAATAACAGATAAGCGTTACAAGTATAATCATTTGATGGTGTTTATTTCTTCTCAGACTCTGCGTGAGGAGCTGGAGGACTGCTCTCATGCTCTCTCTGAGCTGGACGTGGCCATGCAGGAGTTCGGGGAGCAGAACCCGCTCCTGGCCCGACAGCTGGGCGCCACCCTGAGCAAACTGACCGAGCTCCACTCTCAGACCAGCAGACTCGCCGAGGGAAGGAGCATGCGGCTTAAGAAGGTGAATACGCCGAGATGCGTCTTAGGCGGGAAACTGAAACGATGCGGCCTTCTGACTCCTGATCGATCTCCTCCTGCTTCTCCTTCCAGGCTGAGCAGCATTTCGAGGAGTTCAACCGGAGACTCACCCTGGTACTGAACTGGACAGAAAAAGCGGAGACTCTGGTTTCCGCTAACATCGTGTGGAGCCCCGCCTCTATGATGCAGGAGCAGATCAGAACTCATCAGGTATGAAGGATGTGATCGAGAATGGTGGAATCCTAAAGCATGTGTGCCTGATAGAGTCAGAGGTTATACGCGCATTATAATGCTGAAAGGTTATTCGAGGTGTGACGAAAAAACATTGCATCATGATTAGCTAAAAAACTGTTATAAAAAATCTGTTTATAATGTAAACAATTTTTCCCATAAGATCCACACCTACTGTATTTAGACCATAAATATAAAAAAAACATAAAGTAAGTTAAAAATGATATCGCGATACCAACGATATCCCAGAAAATGTTATCAGTATTGTGAGATAATACATGATGATCCCGCTGGTACACGATCCTATCGTCCAGCCCTGAGGGTTATTAATACTGTTGCCCCGATACCATGTGCTCTGTCTCTCGGCCATGCGGTGCAGGCGCTGCTGCGGGAGTGGCGCAGGCTGCAGGGTGAGATGGAGGCGGTGAAGGAGAGAGTGGGGGTGTTGGGAGAGGTGGTGCACACCGACGCTCTTCACCAGCAGGTGGCAGAGCTGAGCCGTCATGCCGAAGAGCTGCAGCAACGCGCCAAAACTCGCCTGCTGAATCTGCAGGACGCTGCAAAGGTACAGTAACACTGCACACGGTGTGTGTGTGTGTGTGTGTGTGTGTGTATATATACATATATATATATATATATACACACTTTAATTTCTAATATAT
>JAQKPX010000020.1:17197675-17207675 GCA_030068255.1 Clarias angolensis
AGACCCGCCCACTCTGAGCAACATCCACTCTGAGACACGCCCACTCTTATCAACATCCACTGTGAGACACGCCCACTCTGCGCAACATCCACTCTGAGACACGCCCACTCTTATCAACATCCACTGTGAGACACGCCCACTCTAAGCCGCATCCACTCCGAGACACGCCCACTCTCAGCAACATCCACTCTGAGACACGCCCACTCTCAGCAACATCCACTCTGAGACACGCCCACTCTAAGCCGCATCCACTCTGAGACACGCCCACTCTTATCAACATCCACTGAGACACGCCCACTCTTATCAACATCCACTGAGACACACCCACTTTTATCAACATCCACTCTGAGACACGCCCACTTTTATCAACATCCACTCTGAGACACGCCCACTCTCAGCAACATCCACTCTGAGACACGTCCACTCTTAGCAACATCCACTCTGAGACACGCCCACTCTTAGCAACATCCACTGAGACACGCCCACTCTCAGCAACATCCACTCTGAGACACGCCCACTCTGAGCAACATCGAATCTGAGACACACCTACTCTTAGCAACATCCACTCTGAGACACGCCCACTCTCAGCAACATCCACTCCGAGACACGCCCACTCTTAGCAACATCCACTCTGAGACACGCCCACTTTTAATCAACATCCACTCTGAGACACGCCCACTCTTACAACATCCACTCTGAGACACGCCCACTCTTAGCAACATCCACTCTGAGACACGCCCACTCTTACAACATCCACTCTGAGACACACCCACTCTAAGCCACATCCACTCTGAGACACGCCCACTCTTAGCCACATCCACTCTGAGACACGCCCACTTTAAAAAAAAAACAGCTTTTAGTAGTGCAGTGTGCGACTTAAACCCGGGTGAGATGTGCTGAGTGTGAACTGAAACACGTCTATAAACACAGCTGAACGTGCTGATTTGAGGTGACGTGTCCGGTGTGAATAATGGGGTTTAATCAGTAGTATAAAGGTGAAGCAGCTGTGCTGTGATCCTGCTGTGTGATAATGAACGCATGTAGAGTTCACACAGGACAGCAGGTTGAGCATGTGATCCTACATACATCTGCACAAATTCATCTCCAGCAAAACTTCGAAACAACTCTGTAACTTTTATATGTCTGGATCGTGTTTGTTTTATACCTTTATATTCCACACCGTAGTGTTTAGGCTGTGGCCTTAAATATTTGTCCTGGGTGGTGTGTGTCATCTTTCTGCTCACTACACACAGGAGTTAAACATTTTTTGAGGGGAAAAGTAATTACGTTTAATTAGTAATTTAAAAAAAATATATATATACATATATATACATCCCACTTTCATCAGAGGCTCTTAAGCTCAGGCCGAGGAATGCGATTTTAATGTGAGTTTATTTAGAAAGGCGAACAACTCACTTGATAATAATTATAAGAAGAAGAAGAAGAAGAAGAATTTTTTTTAAAAAAGGAAAAATTCCAGACTTGTTTTGTAAATAAAATTTTGCTGAAACCCCACTAATTATTTTAGTGATGTTTAATTAATGTTCATAAACTTAACATTACAATTGTTTTTTTTAGCATCAGCTCAGTTTCAAGTAACGAAGCAATGCATTCAAAATGTGTAGTTTTATTGTAGTTAATTATTGCTTTTAAAACACTGAATTGTTTTTATTAGTGTCAAAACCTTTACTTTGTTTTAATTGAACCTGATTTTTGTCGTTGTGACGTCGTTGTGACGAGCGTTAACGCTCTGCTCTCGTGTCCAGGTCCCGCGGGGCTTCTGCGTGCGCTTCCTCTCGCTGTGGTTCCTCCGAGCCTCGCGGTGGCGCTGCTGCGGCTCGCTGCCAGCCCTTCCTGCTGCGGGTCCTGCGGGCGGCTCTGCCTCTGCAGCTCCTGCTGCTGCTCATCGTGGGCTTGGCGTGTCTGGTGCCCATCACTGAGGAGGACTACAGCTGCGCCAACCACAACAACTTCGCCCGCTCCTTCCACCCCATGCTGCGCTACACCAACGGACCCCCGCCCATCTGAGCAAGCCCAGGAGGCGGGGCTAACCTTCTGACCCGAACTGACACAGACTGTCTATCATTAGCCAAAGCTGAATATGTGAATATTATTACCCTTGTACAGGTAAACACCGCTGCTATTTTTATTTTGTATTGTTATTTTTTTTTCTTACTTTAAATTATTGATCGCAATCAAAAGTGTGAGGACGATCGGACCGTAAACCGAAGCCTGAAGACAATGAAGAAGTCAATCAGACTTTATAGCACTGACTCGAGCGTTTTTTTAAGGTACCCGCACCTGAACCGGGCAGAGAATATGATGTATTTATTTAAGTTTGTTTGTTTTTGTAATCTTTAATCACGGCATGCGGTTGATGCTTTTTTTTTTTTTTTTAACACTAAACAATCACTGATAGTTACTGGTCCGTAAGAGCTAAGCTTCTTTTTTTCTAAGTACTAGTAAATGACAAGGTTGTTTAAAAAAATGTATAAAACCTCAATCATGAAATTGTCAGTACTTATTTATGAGTGTACAGTTTACTAACACTGACAGTAAACAAGGCCTTTCTGATTAATATATACATATAACTCGTGTGTCTGTATGTGTTTGTGTTTTAAAACTCTTCATCCTTAAGATTAAGATTCAATTATTTGTCAAAGTGAAAGAATTTTTTTGCATATCCAAAGGGAATGGAGGGAACTGGACAGCTAGGATACACAGCGCCCCCTGGAGGAGATAGTGTTAAGTGCCTTACTCGAAGGCTCAAGTTAATGACTTAAGTTTTTTTATTCCTCATCTATACATTTCTGCACAGTCAATATTCTTCATATATCCCAGCTTTTGTTAGTAGCCTGGGGTCAGAGCCTTTATACAGCGCCCCCTGGAGCAGGCAGGGGTAAGGGCCTTGCTCAAATGGGGATTTGTACCACTGACCTTGAGATACCTCAGCAACCCAGAGCCTTAACCTGTTTGAGCCACCACCGACCACTTCCTCTTTTACCAAGTGCGCTTAAGCTAATATAACAAAAGGTCAATCAAAGGAGCTGAACATTAAAACTAACGTTCTACTCGTTAATAAAAAATTTAAAAAAAGAGTTTGTCAGATTTCAAGCTACACGAGAACAACCATAATCATCCTCACAGCGCTCTATAAAGAAAATGTTATTTTTACACAAAAAGACATGAGGGCATCAATAAAGTAAGTATCTATCTATCTGTCTCTCTGTCTGTCTATCTCTATAAACATCAAAACATCAGACTTTGAAGCCAAAATCTGTTATATTTTAAATGAGGATGATTAGTGTTTTTTACAGTACTGTATAAAAGCATTAATTTTACACACACACATATATATACTATATACTGGCTGATTATTTATGATCTCCTTAAGTAAGAGGCTACCGGCATCTTTTTGTTAATCCAACACCTCACAATAAAATTGAACGTCTCCATCAAGGTTAAAAAAAAAAAAAAAAAAGATGTAGTGGATCAAGTGCTATTTTATAAGTTGAGAAAAAAATGATTGTGGAAGCCATATTGTTAATTAAAGTCTCATTGGCCATAATTAATCATTACAACTAGGAGTTAATGCAGCGACATACAATCAGATCAGATTTAATCAGATTTATTTCACAGCTTTCCATCGTCTCATTTACAGATCAACATACAAGTCTTTAATCGTTTAAACCATCCCCTGCATTTATGTTACATCGTATAATATTTGATAAGGTAAAATTAGCTTAATCGACATTTTTACACATATTACATTTGATGGCTCCGATGCTTCCACTCAAGACAACTAGAGCTCGACTCACAGTGTGGTAAAATGTTGCAGTTCCTCTATAATCCTAAGACAGGTGGCGCACTGTAAACTATTCACATAATTTAGGCAGCGTGAGTGTGTAATAAGAGCAAATTATTTGCCAAGAATTCAGAAATAAAATCAGGAAATCGGGATCATTATAAAATCATGATACTTAGAGAATCGCAACATTTTCTATTTTCACAAAGGGCACATTTTAAGACCTTTACAGAGGTCAGAGGTTATTGTTTTATCAACCAATCACAGTCCTTGAATTGCTGCATCATCCCTAGCATCGGGGTCAACCACACCTCCTTACTAAGATAAAGGGTTTTATACTTTCCTTACTCAGAGTTGCTCTGAGAAGTTTCCTAAATCACTTTTAGTCCAGGACTCCCAGCTAGGACTTTTTAAGCTAAGATAGGAGCTCTCTGAGAGAATTCTAAGAAGCTTTGTGAATACGGGCCCTGATCTCGCACCATCTGACTTTCACCTGTTTGGTCCCTTGAAAGCAGAACTACGAGGACGAAGATTCACTTCTGATGAAGAAATGAAGACAGCGGCGCATTCATAGCTCGCAGCTCAACCTTAAACATTTTGACAGATGCACAAAGTGTATTGTAAAATCAAGTAGATTATGTCAAAAAATTGATGGATTTGTCTTTTCTAAAAGTGAATTCATACCAATTCTACAGCCAGAATGCAGATAATGTTTGACTTATTATTGAATCTGTTTATATGGGAGCAGCTGGGGGCGAATTCCTCCCCAGGGAACTTTGGTGCGGTCTAATTGAGGTTAAATGGTGGGTCTGATAGTTGCTTTAAAGAACGAAAAAAGAAAAGAAAAAAAAAACGCCAGTCAAAGCATCATGGGAAAATGAACAATCCATTCCAGGTGAAGCTAAATGAAGTTGAAATGTAAGAATCCTTAACATCATCATTTAGTACACTTTGGATTGATTTGCGCTCCAACTGTATCACCAACCAGCGAGAGTGTTTAGCGTTTAAATTCTCTCGCATTACAGCGGTTGTTTTCATGGGCTTTGGCTTTGGTTAGCACATGGCGGGTTCGACGGTAAGTCTGCGGGACGCGGCTGGATGCTGCTTTGCTGATTGGTGGTGGTAGTGGTGGTGGTTGTAGCGGTTTGGGTTAAGTTGGATGTAGCAGGTGAATTTGAGATCCTATCAGCCCAGCTCTTTGAGACTTTGCCCTGGGGGCGGAGCCTGTGCGCATCCAGCATCTCCAGCAGCAGATCGTACAGAGGCACTTTGTTCTTGCACTTCATGTTGTACAGGTGCTCCATCCCTTTATAGCTTCACAACAAATACGGAGATACAAACACAGGATTGGAAACACAGCACGTTAATCGTATCTCGTACCTCTGCTCGTACTCTTCGGTATACCACCGTACCTCATGTGTCTGATGTGCGAGAGCAAAAGCAGGAGCTGGGCCTGACGCCGGGACTGGAGCTGCACCGGGATTCCTGACTGGCTGATGTAGTGTACGAGAGCGTCGGTGATGTTATCCATCATGCACTGCACCATGAAGCTGTCCCTCAGGGGCTCGACGGGGGACGAGTAGAACGAAAACGCACCTGATCGACACACAATGTTTTTATCAAAGCGTCTGAGCTGAAGCAACAGTCTGATTAAAAGGTGACAGCATATAAGCAAAGGTTAAAAGAAAGACCAGAGAACAACTCTAGAAATACAACTCTTTCCCCTCGCCTCTCCAGCCTTTTTTTGTTGCTGTTTAAATTTTGCAGAAGTACTCACTGGAGTTGAGCAGTATGATGGCTTTGAGACACACAAACTCCTCGGACTTGAGCTTGAGGGCGCGGAAACGAGCCACGGTGGCCAGCAGCATATCGAAAATCTCAGCCATGCCCTCCACACACTCTCCTTCGGCCCTACGAGGCAAGAGGAGGGGTTTTAACGCAGCACACACACAAATATAGTACTTTTTAAGACCAGAGGTATTTAAACAATGCTGGTGTTACAGTAAAATAACTTTTTACTGTTATTAGATCGCATTCAAAATCTCCTAAACCTTCAAACACTGTTGCATTGGTCCCTAGTTGTTGGTCTGCTCCCATCAAGAGCAGACCATCCAATCTGTACAACAACTTTGGAACAGGTTTTTACGCCAGATGCAACACTCTCATTCTTACATCTGGGCCTACATCCAGTGGCTTGGGTTCGGGCATCGGCTGGGAATCGAACCCGAGCCCTCCACATGGTAAGGTGAGAAACCTACTCCTGAGCCACAAAGGACCCTACATCTTTAAAGGAATATTGCGGCATTCTGCAAGCTTGAATCTGATTGGTCAGAAGAAGTTGGTCTGACAGTGTGCGGCCACACATCACAGGCATTAACTGGACAAACCATCCTATTTTCTTTCTTTTTTTTTCCCCCTTTTTTCTGAATTTTCCGATTTTCTCCCCTAATTTAGTCGTGTCCAATTCCTCCCAGTCACTGCTTCTACTCCCACATTAAGCTTCTACTCCCACTCAGTCGGGAGCCGCAGACCGATCCACGTGTTTCCTCCGATCCACGTGACGTCACCGACCATCTTTTCGAACTGCTCGCTCAAGCCCCGTTGGGGGCGGCGTAACACACTCGGAGGAACAGCGCTATCCACTCCTTCTGCCTGCGTGAGCTCACAGACTCCCCTGATTGGCTTGTAGAGCCGTCATTAATGTGGGAGCACTGAGTACCTCTCATCCCTCCCCTCTGAGAGAGCTCGGCCAATCAGCTCTCTCCAGGCCTCCGGCTGTGAGAGGTAACAGCATCACCCGGGGTTCGAACCAGCGATCTCCGGATGGTAGGGCGAGCGCTTTACCACTGTGCCACTCGGAGGCCATCCTGTTTCCTTAAGAGCAGTTTTGAAGCTCAACTGTGGATGCTCTGGTTATCGCCATCTTGGCAGGAGCTACCCCCTCCTTAACTCCAGGTATCACATAAAAGGGCAAATGGGCGGAATAAACAGCAACTGCCTGTTGATCGGAACACACCGACTTACCTTAATTACCATGAGACGACGTGTCGAATCCTATGTCGAATCCTTACGATTCCAGTAAAGTGGTTAGCAAGTGTTGTACTGTCATTGTCCATGCCTATAATTATATGTAAATGTATGGCTTAATGTAATTTTACCTGATGAATTCACCCACGTACAGATTGACCAGCTTTTGAAGCCAACCTCTAGTGGTCATTTGAGGAACTTCATGTTTTTGGCTAGCTTTTGAAAACGCTTTGGACTCATGTTCAGAACCGCAGGTTTCCACTTGTTCACAGGTGTATTATTAATGTTCTATTGTTGCCATTGTTTCCATAGTAACAGCTCATTTACAAGGATGTTAATTACACTGGATGGTTGCATATCGTTACTCCAGTGTCAACGCTGCCTCACAGTCAGATTGTAATCTGTATGTTTTTACACTTTTCTGTTTTTCTCTGTAATATGACAAGATCTGATTTCTGGAAAATGTGACTGTAAATGGACAAAACACACATCGTTCCATTTAAAATAACGTCCTGCCATTGGAAAACACTTTACAATCCTGAAGTTGATTATTTTCCTACAGCAGCATGTCTCGAAATGTTTTATTCCTCTAATTCCACAACAGTTTGCAGTTCATTACACAACAAGAAGTCTATTTTATCAGTTAATAGTTACAGTTAATAATACAGTATAAACCTGTGATTTGCACCTTCTGACCAATCGGGAGGTTGTGCGTGCGCTGGGATGTAACTGGCTATGTAACACATGTCTCTCTGTCACGTGTTCTCTCTCTTTTTCTCGGGTAAAAAGATGTGGCCTGGGCGCTGCCGAGTACATGTTTACTTTCAGCAGGAGAGCACACGTTGTACCTGTAGAGGGTATTAAAGGTTATCTCTTCAACTCCCACACTCTTAAACCCCCTGCCTTTGTTCTCTTCTGCCTTCAATGCCATGCCACCTCTCTCTCTCTCTCTCTCTCTCTATACTGTTCTGTCTAGCTTCTTCATCTCTCCCTGACTGTTTTTAATCAGATTGCCTCGTCCCCAGTCAGTGATGACGCCGGGCCTCTCCACTGCCACATCCTGGTTAATCACATATACCTGTGACATGGCCTTTTCAAGAGCACCTGGGCGTTCTCTCGCTAATAGCATTCTTGGGTTTTCTTGTAGCCCGAACATTTTTTAAAAATATTTTTTTTATTCATTAATCATAATTCAGACCTATTTTATAGGATACGACTTTCCTTCGAGATGCTCGGCACACAGCGGGACCTCCGCATCATCAACACGACAATGAGCAGGAAATAGAAAAATAGAAAAAGCCGGCAGAGCACAGTGACATTAACCAGGTCCCTGAGCAGCAGATGGATGAGTGGCGTGTCGAGAGGCAGGCGAAAATGGAAATACTGAAGGGAAATTCAAACTGCACAGATGTCATTTCTTTATATTGTATTTTGGATAGGATTTTGTCCTTTTTATTAAGATTAGTAAGAAAGGCTTGGACTAATGGCTTAGAGTCGTATACAATCTTTATCTGTATAAAAAACGCAGCATAAAATTCTCAGAAAGTCAACTAAAATTGTAATCCTATGACCGTCACAAATCTCTTGATGTGACATTTCTTTAAAATATATATATATATTTTTTAAAAAGCAAGATTTACAAAAGTGATTACAATGTTCCCGGATTTATTTATGAATATGTAGATTTATGGTGTAAATATGGTTTGTTCTCTGCCATTCATCTGCATACTGATACCTGATTGGCTCTTATGTTCTATGATGCAATAACTCTGCACTTTCAGTACCAACTCGGATTTTCCGGGGAAAGATTCATTTCTGTCTCAATCTCACAATGAAATCACAACGCTGACCAGTGCGGACAAACGACTACACACACACTTAGACATGAAAGTATCCATGCATACAGCCACCTATCTACACATTATCATGATGAAAACTTATCTATTTATCCATTTAATATACATACATACATACATACACACGATCTGAAAATACATACGTTTAACCACTTATTAATTCAAAACCAATGGCACCGGTAGTCATACACATACCCAGGGTTATCCATCCATCCATCAATCCATCCATCCAAATATACATACATACATACACACAAACATACATATAGCCAGGGTTAATAATCAGTCCATCCCTCCATTCATAAATACACACCCAGGATTATCCACCCATCCACACATACAGTATATACAAAAATACATACAAACACCTAAAGTTATATACACACACCCAGGGTTATTATTAATTCATCCATCCATATATACAGACATCATCACACACTATGGATGTTAACAATTAACCATTAATCTATTTACTTCCATTATGAATTAACCTGATTAAAAAAAAATTATTAACCAATAATGTCTGTTTTGCATAATGTTTCTCTGCAGCTCAAAAATTGATTCATTTGCACTTTAAAAGAGGGCGCACTTTTTCAGATCAGGCGATGCACAGTTTTGTCAATTGTACTTATAGCAGCCTCGTTTTTTACTCCCTTGTTCCCTTGTCGAATTGTGGTGCTTGAATCATTATTATAGTAACTTTCAACTCCTGTTTAAGAAAAACGTGAGTAATTTAAAACCCTACTACACACACACACCCAGGGTTATCCATCCATCCAGCTATCCATATACATACTGTATGCCTACTTTGTCAATCAATCATCCATATATCCCGTTTCCTGTATACACAGGGGTAACCAACCATACTTCCATCTATTTATGGTTATCCATCTATCGAACCCTTAATGGCGAGAGAGAGAGAGAGCAGTCAATATAGGCCACATTGTTACCTGTCGAGGATGAGGTCCTGTGCGAAGATGAGCTTCCCAGGTGAGTGAATGGACCTCCAGATGAGACCAATCATCAAAATCTCCAGCCAGGAGCTTTCTAACAGCTGCACCTGGTCATGCAGAGTGAGGTCCTGGAAACCTGCGGGGACGCGGCAAAAAACACACAGGTTAGTCCAGGTCTGCAGTGTGTGTGTGTGTGTTTCAAACACCAGTTACACAGGAGTAATAAAGTTATTAGGTGTGAATAAAATACACTTGAAAAAATCATTTCTTTCTTTCTTTTTTTTTTTATTACGGATTTTTCTAAAGGGAAAAAAATCTAATGTGAGACTGCAGCTTTAGATCTGAGGTTAATCTGAGCT
>JAQKPX010000020.1:17239031-17253696 GCA_030068255.1 Clarias angolensis
TAATTAATATCTATTGGTGCAGGTGTTTGTTTACATTGAGACAGTAGCGCATTAGTAGATTATTTTAAAGTAGATTACAGACAGACACAGACAGATTTTTTTTCTGAGATTGTTTTCGGGTCCTCCAGTGTATAATACGTAAAGATATCATTGAAAGAGTTCTAACCAATATACAGACAAAACCTTTTATTTATATAGATCTGGTGATGCTCACACTGTACGCACGTCTACATTATTTTTTTCTCCTGCTTTCTTTCGCTTTCATTTTAATTTTCTTTCATTTATTTTTCTTGTCTCTTTCCTCAACTTCTATAAGAAGTTTTAATACGCTATAAAATGCAAATTTATATATTACACACACACACACACACACACTGTACTCTTTGTTTTCATTCATCACTCCTTACATTTTAATTTTTCTCTTGCTTTAATTTGCCCTCCTATTCACCCTTCATTCATCTTTTAGGAGCTTCTTTAACACTTTAAATTAAATTAAATAAAAAATAAAAAGTAAACACACCTGCTATTGGAAATGATCCTCTTTTGACAATTTATACTTTAATTATTATTATTATTATTTTTACATTTAAAAAAAAATTGTTTTCATGCACAAACTTTAAAATGCTCAGTTTATAATTTTGCAATGATTTATTTTATAGTCACCAATAAATCAGGTTATTATTATTATACAACAACAACAGTATTAAAAAATAATAGATACACATTTTAATTGGGACTTTTATTATTATCATTATTGTTTAAGATTAAGGTTAAATCTACTCCTTGAATTAATGTTAACATCTCTTTTTCAAGGAACATGCGCATGTAAGTTAATATTTTTGCTAAATAATTGTTAAATTGAGTTAAAAGGAAACGAGCTTTAGTTCAATTCTACACACTAACGGCCGCATCCCAAATCTCTCTCGCTCACTACTAAGTAGTTAGAGCTCTACTTAAGGTTTACATTCACGGCTCGCACGCGCCTTCGGTAGTTCCCTACGTCTATAAATAAGAACTGATTTGAAACCCGACCCACATCTAAACCGCCATATTCGGCTAGCCAGGTGGCTAAGTACAAACACTCTGCGCCGTAAATACACCATTTCCTCTGGTTAACAGTGCTAGAGCTGTTCCTAAATATATAAAAAGCTTATTAATAAAGCGAAATGAAGCGAAAAACAACCTTCATACCCTTCGAATTTAGCTGAGAGCGACGGTGGAGGAATTAAAACTTGATCCGCCGCCATCTTGGCTAACAGGAAGGCGTTATGATTCTAAAAAATAAAAAAAAAACTTTACTTAAATCAGTTGAACAACATTTTTAAAAAATTAGTTTTTTCCCCAATGTTTTTGCAATACAATACCCAAAAGATATTCAACAATGCTTTATAATTAAACAGACAGTAATATATCTACATAAAAACGCTACTAAGATTACTTTTAATCATCAGAACGCCATCTAATTCTCGCCGTAGACAACACTGCCCTCTAGTGTTGGCGTAATGAAATGCAGAAACCACAAATAAAATGTCTATTAAAGCATTATAATGTTTTATAATTCTTTTAATTATGCTGCTGTTTTACTGATGGTGTCTTTCCCTTCTACCACACAACTGAAAATTAAAAGGGTATAATCTATTTAATAATAATAATAATAATTTACATCATACATTTGTTTATGTACAAATTAAAATGTTTATTTCCCCTACCAAGTGTTTCACTGCACTGTGTGTGTGTGTGTGTGTGTGTGTGAGTGATAGTAAATAATAATTAACTATTAAACTCAATCAGGAATTAAGACCTTAATGTTGCCTGCTGTTTCTAAAAGTTTTAGATTTTACTAACATCTGGATTTTCAATATCAGTATTGTGAAGAACATAGCCACACCTCCTCTCTTTTCACTTCACTTTGTAATGTGTGTGTGTGTGTGTGTGAGATGTCTTCCACATTTCCTGACGTTTTTTTTCTGAAGTTGTGCTTCCCCTTAAGCTCCATATCCTGCTACACGGCTACACAAAGCGCTCGTCTGTTTGCTGTGGTGTACGAAGTGGAGCTTACAGGCTTCTTGTCTATTTAACTGTCAAAACATTTAGGACAAATATACAAATAGGTCACTCTCACATACACACACTATGAGAGAAATGACTGATTATACAGTATTTTACAACACCAAAATTAGTATTAGTATAAACCTTATGCACCCTATAAATCACCATGGTTTATATACATCACAGCTTTACGGTGGGTTTGTTCAAAATGTCTGAAATCTAAAAATCCGTTTCTTTTGTTTAGTTAAGTCAAGTAGTCTAGTCAAGTCAAGTTGGCTTTTATTGTCTTTCCAACCATTTACAGTTCAGTACACAGTGAAACGAAACAACGTTCCTCCAGGACCGAGGTGCTACATACATGCAACAACATACATTAACAACACAACATAAATTAACAACACACTTTACCGGAACCAGCTAGCTAACTAAGAGACCTATTGTAATTAGCCGACTAGCTCATTTAATCAACTAAAGAACAAAACCAAGGTGTTAGAGAGACGTTTCACTGACTAATAGCAGAGCAGAATCGCTGATAGGGCTTTTTTTTTTTTTTTAGCCTTAACGATATTAACACTTCATCCCTTTCTCTTCACACAGACTCACGCCTTATTCAGGACAAGAAAATGTTTCGCCAGATCTCTACTAAGTCGCCGTTTCAGGAGGGATAAATTATTGGGCTGCATCTGGCAAAAAAATAAAATAAATAAGGATATTTGAAGTTTCTCAAACTGGGTTAAGAACCATTTAACACACTATCAAACCCTGGAAGGATAGTAAAAAAAAAAAAAACTCATACATGGAAATCACATAAACGCTTGGTGAAGTTACATGGTAAAAAATCAACAGTAAAAACTCAGGGCTATGTTTAATAATGAACATATACAAACACACACACACACAGTGTGATGAGAATTCACGGGATTGGGACTAAACAGCTGTCCATAAGAAAATCACTTATTAGTCATCATAAGGCTTCAGTTTCCTAAAGTGCATAAAGACTGGACTTTGGAGCAATGGAAAAAGGTCATGTGATCTGATGAATCCAGATTGAGCTTATTTCAGAGCGAAGGGCATTGAATGAAATTTTGCGTGTGACTTTATTTTTTTTTTTGGGCCAGGCAATATTTATACTGTATATATAGTGTAGTGGGTTTTTACACATGGACCTAGCCATACTATGTCTTGACTCCAGAGAGCTCCAGTAGTAGAAATTCCAAAAGTATAATGTATAACTGACTGTTAAACTCCTATTTATTAATTTTGATTAAAACACAAGTAAACAGACACATACAGTACATGTTTCTAATAAGACATATGCACCACAATTACTATACCAATTACATCTTTAACTGTGCACAGAACTCAGAATGTCAGATTTCCAAAGAGATCGGATTGTTGGTGAATCTGAACGTGGACTGTCCCAGAGACAAACAGCTAGGACTTTTGAAACTTTACTTTACATGATTATAGTTAAATTCATGGAAAAGCATAAAACGTTGCTGGAGTCGCGTACTGGTCGAACTCTGAAACTTAAAGAAGACTTTGTGCTGTTCTGAGATCTGTTGAGAAGAGCAACCCTGTCATTCTACACCTAGCCAAGTAGATGCTTTTAACGAAAAGCCACTAAAGGAAAGTCGACAAACTGTTAATAATGTATTAATAGCTAAACCTTATGTGCGCAAACACGTAGCATCTTTTGGTTTGTACATTATACAATGGTAATACAATGGTGCTTATTTACATCTTGTATGTCTGTGTTGGTTAATAACATTGATTCAGGATGGGGACCAGTCACGTATTTTATAATTAGCTAGGTAATATGCAAATGTTAGCCGTAAAGAAAACTGTTTTGTTTTTTTGTCAGGATCAGCTGCTGGTAAATAATACATCATGAGAAACGATGCCATGTGTGTAATAAACACGGGCTGGTTAACTAGCAGTTAGCAAGGTTTATGGATGGTTGGCTAACATTGGCATCAAGACATGAGCGCTTTTCCCAATCACAATCGTTGATTAAGTCCCTGCCCTTTTTATAATGCCTGAAAGAATTGATAATCACATTCATGTATATTTATAAGTCTTGCAAAATGTTTCATGTTTTTCTCATACTCCATACTTGAGGGTGCAGATCCTGACGCCTGCGTGCTACCATGACTTGCGAATGGAGTGTGCGTTCAACCCGCTGCTCCAATATTTTAGCGTATATTATTACCTCAGAGTGTGACAATAAAGGTGATGATGATGATGACGCTGCCTATTGTTACATGATCAGGGAGGCCTGCGAGGAACTGGCGAGCTCTCAGTTATGACACAAAAGTTGATGACATTGCTTACACCGTCCATGCACCATACAGCACAAATGGAATTTCAGTTATACATGATTTACTAAATCAGATATACTATATCAGGTATTTTACTTTTGGTAAAATTACATTTACTTTTGAGAGGAAATATAAATTCCTCAAGAATAGGGGCTGTTCAGGATTGTGTTGAATTTGCATTAAAAAACAACAAAGAAATAAAGAAAAGATAAGTAAAAGAAAAGAATAAAGTCAAATGTACCTGTGCCTCAATTAAAACATATACTATTCGTTTTTTTTTTTAAATGAGATAAATAGATAGGATAATTTAAATCGAAGAGTTTTGATGAGTTTCATTATTTTGCAAAAAATAATGTTTTGCATACAATTTGTAATTTGTTTTCCCTCTACAAAATGTTTAATATATTCCCCTTTTCATGACACACGTGTAACCTATATAATGCACTTAAAATATATGTAACACTAAAAAACAAATCTCTAAAACAAACATTTTCTAGTCTTGAGTGCGTATGAACTAAACGCCTTCGGTTCGCTGCTGTCCGTTATTATCGTTTAACGGTCATCTTCGTCCTTTTATGGTCATCGCACGTGCGAATTATTATTATGTTTCTTTTAAATGGAACTGAAGCACGCGGAGCTGAGAAAGAAGAAAAACCCTGAGCGCGCGCGGCAGCCGTTGACAAACCCGCGTCAACCGAAATGCAAATGAGCCGCTGCTTTAGCTCGTTATTTTCCCTGTCATTTCGTTGTGTGTGTGTGTGTGAGAGAGAGAGAGATGAGCCCTGCTACGGTTTTCCAGAGATGTATTAAAATAAGGTTAAATCACCTCCATCTGTGTGTGTGTAAACATGGCGAGCACGACCAAAACATTTCACATTTCACGACTCGTCTTATCGCGTTTGGCGCGCGCATACCGCCAAACGCTTCATTTGTTTTGGCACCCCCATCTCTCTCTTACACACTCTCTCTCTCACACACACACATACATACATACACAAACCAACCCCTCCGGGGAAGTAGCTTGTGTGTGTGTGTGCGTGTGTTTTCCCCCTCACAACCGCCTGTGCGCCGTTTTTAAGGTCCTTTAGTCAGTCATGTGATTGTAACGTAACCCGACCGGAAAACACCGACAACCACCGCCGCCAATGCTGCGTCTGAGAGGAACAGAGCAGCTGCGCCGCGACCAACGGACCGAGAGTCCACGGTAACACACACACACACTCTTACACACACACTCACACACACAGAGAGAGAGAGCAACGCCGCTTCGACTCCACGCGCTCGCACGGAGGAAAGGTAACCTTTCTCATTTTTAAAATTTAAAATCTCGAGTCACGTGATACTCCCCGGTGTAATCCTGAACTAAAAGCGTTTCCCGGTGAAGTTCGAGCGTTTCACTCGGTGACTAGCCTAGCTCTAACCCCCTCTTTCCTCTATCTGTTTGTGTGTGTGTGTGACCGTTTTAAACGTTTGTCTTTCGGGCTCGCGAGTTTTCCGTTAACGTATATATTTTTAATATATATAAATATATTTTTTAAACTACATGGCCGTTTGTTTCACAGACCGCACGCGCGGCAGTGTTTCGTTTCTGAGGCTTATTTTCAGTTTGCTGAAGAAGGAAAAAAAAAAAACGTACTACGGAAGTGGTCTCTCTCTCTCTCTCTCTCTCTCTGTGCCTCTGCGGGAGATCTGTCCGGTCCACGTGTCTGCACTGGGGGCGGGGCTAACGGCCAACACTATAGCGCGAGCGCCGTTTAGTTTACACACGTTTATTCCAAATTCAAAATGATAAAATATGTCGGTTTTTATTTTGTGATCGACCGTTAATCACCAGTTTATCGTTAACGTCCGTTAATCTGTTGTTTAAATGTGTATTTTATCTGAGAATCGCAATAAATGGGAATCATCTTAATGACTAAATTAGTAAAAAAAAAAAAAAAAAAAACATTTTAGTTCTGACTATTTGTAAATTCCTCCAAAATAAGCACGTAAAAATATAAAAAAGTTTTTACAAAATTTAAATATGTATTTTGTCATGAATGTTTCAGAAAGGTGATGTCACCTGACCAGGGCTTATTATCATTTCCAAAATAATGAAAAAAAAAAGTGCAAGATTCTATAAAGAAGAGACATAAGATCTTTAAGTCATGATGTGATATTTTCGCCGTATCGCCCCGCCCCTGTCAGTCAGCGACATCCTGTACATCTGCTGTACATGGCCAGTGTGACCGCTCGAAAACCATTAACATTAAGCAGATTAAAGTTCTCTTCTCTTTAGTTCTAGCATTTGTTGTTGGTATGGTGAGAATGGAGACACCTGAGAAAAAAAACATGGTCTTCTGCTTTTTTAATCTAAAACTTCGCACGACATTTATTGAATGAACACAAGATGAAATGAGACGAGACGAGATGGAAAAGCCTCGCGTTTGTTTCCAGCAGACCCTCAGAATCGCCTCGTCCTAGTTTTATTGTTGTCTGTTCACTTGTTTTTACTGAATTGTTCCCATTTTTAAACTAAAATTTCCTCATTTTGGTTAGTTTGTGCAACAGAGATGCAATTTGAAATTGACAAATTTCTCACATGTATGTTAATTTCTGTGCCAGAGATATAATTTATTCCCATGTTTCGGTGAATTTATGTGCTAGAAATACAAATTGTTTCACAAATTTAGGAATTTGTGTGCACAAAATTTAATTCCTTCCCACATTTAGGTTAATTTCTCTTCCGCAGACACAACTTATGCTAACATTTTGGTTATTCGGGTTCACAAAATAGAATTCTTTCTCGCATTTTGGTTAATTTGTGCATCAAAGATGGCACTCTGTGCCAGAGGTACAATATGTTCTCATGTTTTGCTAAGTTGGTTTGTTGGAGACACATTTTGTTCCTGTGTTTTGGTTAATTTATGCGCTAGAGAGAATCCTCCCCCCAGATTTAGGTGTTAGTGTACACATCTTTGATTTGTGTTCATATCTTTCTTTTTATTTAGGTTGATTTCTGTGCCAGCCATACAATTTGTTCTCACGTTTTGGTTCATTTCTTCACCATAATGCAATTTGTTTACACACCTAGGTGAATTTGATCCAGTTTGTTTCTGCATTTTTGTGCTCCAGAAATACAATTTGGTTCTCGGGTTTGGTTCATTCTTGAGTACGATTTAGAATAAACAAAAGAACTAAAAAAAATATGATGTGACCTCTCTAGAGCTTTGTAGTTTCTGATAAAGCATTCATTTGCTTCACTAAACAATATGGCAAAAGTATCTGCTTGTACTGATCTTTCACTTATTTTGATTTTGAATATTGTTTACCGCACATCTGAGGAAAAATATAGCTTAAGTTAGTCTATGTATTATAATTTTTTTGTATTTTGCAATAGGCTATTAGCTGGTCTAGTTTTAAAAGTCTTTGTTTTGTTTGAGCTTGGGGTGAATCTGCCCCAGCGATGGCGTCCATCTTCCTGCTAAATCAGAGAAGCTCCTTTGCTGGACAGAAGTCAACATTAATGGTAATTTTTGATTTACTGATCGGCGACCTTGTCGTGACAAACGTTGAAACCTGGAAGTTGGTGAAGGAGAAATTTGCAATGTAAAAAACAGGACTGGTCGGTATTTCTGTGCCCTGTTAACATCGAGACTTTCTTCCCAGACCTGCACGTCTGCTCGCACCGAATGTCTCTGGCATTTGTTTTTTCCCCTCCCACATTCTCCCTCAGCAGACACGAGTGTCACGTGACTAATCACGTGGCATAGAAAGCATAGCCACTGACAGTGCAGCGTAGCTATCTCAGATTAAATGTCAAGAGCTGACAAGCCAGAGTTCAGGGTTCAAAGGTCACACACTAACCAGGATCGCTACTTTACTTTAAAAATCACATGTCATGGATAAGCAGCGAGTAAATCTTTCATCAAAACGAAAAGGGATGAGACTAAAAGAGTGGCTCTGTCAGGAGGTTATTTTGACTCGAGTCTCACAAACCGTGTTTCATGCAGGTGATATTGGTTTTCTGTTCAGTGTTGATTGACCGGCTTTGGATGATTTGATGTTTGAATAGATACAGTGGCAAGAAAAAGTAAGAGAACTATTTAAAATCTCTTGGATTTCTGTATGGATTGATCATGAAATGTGGTCTGATGTTCAACAAGGTCAGCAAAAGACAATATTTCTGAGTGGATGAAAAACAAGCAGTCATGGTCTTCTACGTCTTTACTGAACTCGCCATGAAAGTGTTGGTGGGAAAAAATAAGTGAAACAGATTCGGTTGAAACACTTTTAGCAGCATTAACCCCAAGCAAGCACTTCCTGTAACTGTGAATTAGCGCCAGTTTGAGCCATCCTTCCTCACAGAACTGCCTCAGCCATGTTCTTAGGAAGTCTGGTGTGAACAGATGTCTTGAGGTCATTTCTCAGTATCTCAGGTTTGGGTTCTGACTGGGCCGCCTTAAAAAAATTGGATTTTGTGTCTCTAAAGCCATGTCTGTTCAATGAGAGATGTTCAGCTGCTCCAATGAATCCTTCACGACGTTAGCTGTTAGCTCTAGACCTCATTCATTATAGTGTGTTGTGCCTTTTGGAATGGTCAGGCCACGTCACTGATTTGAGATGACATCGTACCCCTTTCCAGCTGCATGCAGATCTCACCAGATCTTCTGAGATCTCTTTTTGCGAGGTATCAGCTGATGCTGTATGTGAATAGCAAACTGACACCGTTTGAGTGTTTTTATAAGTTGAGTTCGCTCTAATCCACACCTCCATAATCATTTCATTGATTGGACTTCAGTTGGCATGACAGCTTTGAAGTATTGTTTTTGATTATATTTGTGACTTAGTTAAAAAAATTTTTAATCACATCTCATGTCTAGCAGAACATTACAAACGGTGCACTAACTTTTTCTTGCCACTCTATTTTAATATGACTTGAATTTATTATTTTATCACCTGTAATAACGTATTCAGTATTTAAACATGCAATAAAAACAAAGGTTTATATATACAGTGTATATATAATTTAACATGTATAATAAATAGATAATATATAAAAGATAATATATACACACAGATGTTTAAAAACTAAATATTTGTAAACGTGCTTTACATTTCTTATGTAACATTTTTAAAATACACAATTCTTCTTTGTTCAAACCAAATGGCAAAAAATAAAACTGTCACTTGGGAATGTGTAAAAAAAAAAAAAAAAAAAAGGAAAATGATTGTGTTTAAAAGTTGCTTAAAACTCAGTCCAGAGTTCTTGACGATCCGATCAACTACATCAAGGGATTGTAATGCAATAAAAAAAGAAAATATAGTATTTTACATTTTATAGAGCCTCACAAAACCCCGTTCTTGTCCCCTTCAACTTTACGCAAGCTAAAACTAGCTACGTTATTATATTATATTATTAGCTATGTCATTTTTCTAGACAAGAATACACATTTTCGCTAGACAGGAGTATGTCAGGTCAACCTGCGCATGGCTGGTATTTAGGTAAACTAGAGTTTCAACAACAAAAAAAAATGTATATATCATAACATCCCTGTGGGCTGTAAAAAGCTCAGTGGTTTGTCTTTATTTATATCAAATGTTAAAGTAACATCACATATCTGTGAGCGATCTACAAGGCTGTAACCTGGGGGGAAGGTAACACTAAAAGCAACACATCTTTGAGGTAAAGGTGTGTAATCCTCCCGTCCCGTCCCCTCCCCTCCTCTCCCACGAGGATCCGCCCGGGCAGCGACAGCGTGTTTTCGGCCCTGCAGCTGCGTTTCAGGTTTGAGCAACCGAAGTGGGCCGTTCTCCCGGTGCTCAGCAATGCTGCATAACCAGTACGCTCTGTGAGATTCCTGTCAGCCCCCGTGGGGCCTGCCACATCACCGAGTGGTATGTTGGGAGGGGGGGACGATTAGCATACAAGCTAATCAGCATCTAAAAGCCTTCACATACCAAACCAAACCATGTGGGTGGGGCGATACATCATTGTCCTCCATGGCAGTTCTACAGATCATGATGTGTATTAAGATTAAGTCCTTTGTCATAAAAAAAAAGATTATTTTATGTTGACACCAAACTATATTTTTATATTTGATCACCCTTCCAAAATTTTTTTGTTATTATTATTAGTGTTATTATTATTTTAATTAATTAATTTATCTATTTATTTTTATTTACATGATTTAGGTTGCTAGGTCATGGAAATTTAAATTGTAACTAAAATTTCATTCTAAAAATGAAATGAAATATTAAAATATATTCTAAATTTCGGTTAAAAAAAACAAGAATAATAGTAAAACTTAGTAGTGTTGCACATTTTTTTTCTTCAAATCAATAGTTGAACACGGGAACAATCAATAATTGATGAATTATTAATAATTAATGATACCCAGACACATTTCTAGTGGCACAATCCAGTGTTTCCTCATACACTGATTTCTTTAGTGATGACCTTCCACACTATGAACACTACTTATTTCTGCATGTTAATTTTAAATTTTTTATTATTTTTAAAATGAGTAAAATATTATTTAATTGCATACAGAGCATTGATTCGCTCGGTCCCTCTCTCACACACACAGCCATCTGTGATCAGCCCCGCCTCTCTACACGCTCATCAGCTGTCCACGTGAAGGGCACGTGAAGCGCTCACGAACATACGTTAGACGGAAAGTGCTTTACAACACCAGCGCTCATTAAAAAAAAATCTTTTTTGACTGATCTCTCGGGAAATGAAGATGGAGAAAGGGGAAGTGGGAAAGTGTAAGCACACACAGTTAGAAAAAAAAAAAAAGGAATCGCCCAGACGCACGTCTGCAAATATGTTATTGTCAAGCTAGCTAACGTTAGAATTAAGTCGAGGTTTCCATGGCACCAAAACAAACCTTATCAGTTAAGTTTTTAATCGGTTCTGTTCGTAGTGCTAGTTAACGGGTTAACGATTGGTCAGTAACATCTCTAGCTAGCGCAGCAGTGTTACAGAACAGTGCAATAAGTAATGTTACAAGGCTTTAAACTTTTGTTTTAAATAAAAGTTATGATATGTAAAAGTTACTTAATAAAATTTTGATACTTGAAATGTTAACCCAGACATGTTTTAATATCAAAACCCAAGAATAACATTTCAGACTTCACACAGAGAGATGTGAGGCAACTTTTCCCAATATTTTATTAATTCAGTGGTGAAATGCCGACATTTTAATGAATCTACTGTTCATTAAGGAAATGAAATGTGTGGCTGTGTAGTGAGGGATCACGAACTCTGTGAGGGGAAAAAACAACTGAGCATTATAAATTTAAGATATTGTTGGAAGAAATCGTGCTTTTCCCGTTCTCTTATGTTCAATTATTTCCACTTGGTTTTCACGAAAATAAGTGTGATGTTACGTTAAACTAAAGACGTCAGAAACACAACTCTGGATGTCCAGATTAGTGGACTGGGTAAATAATATTGTCAAGAGATAATCTCTAGTAAAGGTGTGTCAGTGTTGTTTCTAGGACAAACTGAATACAATGAAAATTTTGCGTCATATTCGCGTGTACATCAGCCATGAATTCTCCAAGGCAAATCTGACCGATAGCTGATAACCACAAACGAGTAAACCTCCTAAATATATCATGCGCTCAATCTACTAATAACTCCTATGCCTTTTACTTTTAAAAGAAAGGGTGCCGTTACTTTGAGCTTCAGTTTACCGGCTAGTCTTCGTCGTGTTAGTTAATTTGGATTTGTTTCGGATTCCTTTTCTTCAAGTTAATACGAACAGTAAATCAAGTAAATATGATTTAACAGCTGTAAGAAAAAAATATTCTTTAAAAATATTTTCATCTTAACACAGCAATCCGCTGATGATAGAGGCAAAAAAACACACAAATTTTTAATGTAATAAAATCATCATATTCCGGAGGTAGGAGGTAATGTAGTATATTTGTACTTGAGTACATATTTCATCTATCTGTACTTGCTTAGCTTTTATTAAAGTCCTTTTTTACTTTTACTTCACTACATTCTATAACAAATTTCTGTACTTTTACGTTAAACATCCACAGTGGTGTGTAGTATTTCCAGAGAGAATTTCGCCACCTGCTGACAATTATGCATAATTATGTGTCTCCCTTTTCTTTCGAGACACGCCTAATAAAGTTACAGGTGTCTGAAATCAGAAGCAGAGCTGGTTGTGACGAAAACAGGGCGAGAGAGAGAGTTTTGTTGTTTTTTTTTTTTTTTATTATTTGTAAAAGGATGATGTTGGCTGATAGAAATTCAGGAAATTTATTACTTCAACAAATTAGAAGGTGAGAACTTGTGTACTTTTACTCAGGTACTTTTACTTAGTAATATTTGCTCGAGAGAATCTTTTTACTTTAAGCGTACAGGCTTGAAACTATACTGTTTAAAAGTAAAGATACATGTTCCTTACTAGTCAGGGTGTGGTCACAATACTATCGCCATACCTGGATGCCGATTCTGTTTGTAATGCGATTCTGTATGCTTCACAGTTTTTTAAAATAAATTTTCAATTAAAAAAAAAAGTTTAAATTTTAAATCCCTGAACCCTGCACCCTTGATCGCTATTCCTTTACGCATATTTCTTCATTTCAGCAGCGTGTTTTGTAGTCATGACCGAAAGTTTTAAACACGCCAAGTGGAATTGACTTTCTAGCCCCGAAGATCAATCCAGCTCTATTTTTATTTTCGTTTGTTTGTTTTAATCATGATTAAGTTTATCCTAGTCTCTTTTGCGCTGTTTAAAACAGCCCCTCCGCTCCACACCCCCCTCTCTGATTAAAGAACGAGTCTGCGTCACTCTTCCCCTGGATATTTTTTTTTCCCCCTCTCGAGGAAATGTCTCGGACGGAGTTCTAGACGTCCGAGACAGCGGGTCTATACGAAGACTACCCATAACCACCCGCTGCGTTCCAGTTTTCCCAGACCGGGCCGGACATCCTGCTACACGCCTCGGAGCCTCGGATCAATACGTGTGTCTCGTTAGATGTGATAATCAGAACCGATGCTGTTTATAGCATAAGAGGAAAAAACGGTTTGGAAGATTTCTCGTGTCCACTTGCATGGTGTTTGTGTTTCATGTCTTCTGCACTGCTGGCGCGCGCGTGTGTGTGGTGTGTGTTTTCTTTTCTTTTTTTCTTTTTTCTCTGTCTCTGCTCATGTGGTTCATTGTGGTCTGCAGTAAACCGGAAGCTGACTCGTCATCTCTGCTCCCCCTCTGTGTAGGTGGAAGTATGGAGCTGGCCAACCATGGTCTTATCCTCCTGCAGCAGCTCAACGCGCAGAGGGAGTTCGGCTTCCTGTGTGACTGCACGGTCGCCATCGGTGACGTCTTCTTCAAAGCACACAAGGCCGTGCTGGCCGCCTTCTCCAACTACTTCAGAATGCTATTTATTCACCAGGACAGGTAGCCGAACACGCCGCGTAATCTTTTGTTGTTTGTTTCTAACTACAGAGTGAAGCCAGACTAATCACCCGTTCAGCTTTTCATTTTGTTGCGACAGTTGAGAGTTTAGTTTTTTTGAATAAGCCTTTAAAACGATGTCGAGTTAAGTGCCGTAAATAATATACCAAAGGAACGAAACCTGGTACCACACCAGTGACAAAAAAAACACACACGGTTTGGTTCTTGTATTTCGGAGTGTGCGCAAACCTCCCCTCCCTCTGTATCACATCCTCTACCACCATCTGAAAGCGCGAGGGCTAACACGTGCTTCCCCTGAGACACGTGAAGCCAGCTAACTGCCTCTCGTCAGGCTCCTGCTCACGCTACGTCACAGGGTAGACTTCTCGAGCGGCAACGTTTAAAACAAAAAAAAAAAACTCAGACACGTTAATATGTTCCGTACACACCTGATGGAAAACTAATGAACCACATGGTGGCGTCATGCGCTGAAAAAGTGGAAAGTTCCAATCCTGATCATTTTCCTCGAGTGTTTTGTTCCTCTTACGGCAACGATTAGACGTTTTGAGTTTATTCACGATGTAATACTTTTTTTTTTCTTTTAAGAATAGTTCACTGAATAGTTTAGTGTCGTGTCAAACAAGATCTCTCTTTATAAGTCAGACAAAATCAAAACAGATCGTCATGTTGTTGAGAAACCTAAAGAGCCCAGAGAAGCATAAACTCGTCTGCCGTCAAGATGTTGCGAAAACCTAAAGGGCAACTTTTTTTTATTTCAGCTAGAGTATTAACACACTGGTGCAGCTCTGAGACTTGTTACAGCAGTGGTTCTCAAACATTTTCTGTCATTCCCCACTTAAGGGGGTGAGCGAATTTTCAAGCCCCACTTGTCAACAA
>JAQKPX010000020.1:17262812-17275143 GCA_030068255.1 Clarias angolensis
TGTATCATCTACAGGAGCTTCCTGTACAACCACCTGTAAGACAGCACACACACACACACACACACACACAGAAAGTAATGAGTCATACATGAATGCTGGAATTAACCCATAAAGTATATTAACATTTTAATGCAATACAAATGTGATCAGACATGTTTAGTCGCAATTTTTTTTTTTATCATTCTAAAGCTTTAAGCCCCATTTCTGCTTCTTAATGACTGAAATTGTTGTTTTTATATTGTTTTCCAAAAAAATTGTATTTTAGTTTTTTAAGTTTGTGATTTTTCCTTATTCCTTATTTAAGATGACCGACAATGCATTCGTCATCACCCCTTTTTCACAACTGTGTGAACTTCTGAGAGCCATGGAAGTTACAGCTTTACTTCTGACTGTTACAAAGCACTGACACTGGAGACTCCTTCCATAAATTATACTATAGAAATGAAAGCGAATGCATTTAGGTAAGTCTGCGCTTTGTAGCTTCACTACTGTCAGAACTGCTGCTTTAAATAATAATAATAATAATAATAATAATAATAATATAATCAACACCTTCTGACCAATCAGAATCCAGAATCTCACAACATTGTGGAATAAAACGAGTAAATCATTCTCAGTGCATGTCTCACTTCCTGTTGGCTTCCTGCCTTTCCTCCGCCTTTAGTGTTTTTATGACTCGGCAAGTTTCATCCCTATAGTCTGAGAGAGAGAGAGAGAGAGAGAGAGAGAGAGAGGGAGATAGGATCCTGCACCAAACCCCTGCTGCACCGCTATAATTCACCCTCCGCTGCTCCACCGCAGTGCTGCATTAGCACTCATCAAAGATTTAACAGTCACACCCATCTCTCCTCTACCTCGACCTCCATCTACTCTTCATGACCATAAACCCTCCTACTGTCCCTCCTACTCCTTCCTGACATATTTACACCTTTATTTTTTATTATTCATCCTTCATACCACTGCAAATAACAAGTGCAACGAAATGTGGAGACGGCTCGACCTATCCGATCTCTACACTGACGTATACGCAAATACGGGATGTCACACCAAGATGGCTGCCGAGTCAACACACATTACTGGAAGCACTTATTTCCATGGAGTCGCTACTGATCACTGCTGTCAATGGCGGTTGTAATTGGGTGGGATATATTAGGAAGCAGGAACAAATGGGTAAGGCCAAATAGTGAAGGCTGGACGAATGGCTCTCCAAAACTAAAAGAGCAACTCCAAAACTGCAGCTCTTGTAGGATGTTCCTGCTCTGCAGTGGTCAAGACAGACCAAAAATAATACAACGATCTGGTGAATTAGCGACAGGGTCATGGGCGGCATCAGCATCAGTTTATTTATTTCTTTATTTTTTATTAATGTACAGTATATTTTGCTACTGTGCTACAATAATAGACCAAACACCATTTTATGCAAGAATTAAGAATATTTCTTTTGCTTTCAGACCAACTTCAGGAACGATGCGAGTTAGAATGTGAGTTTCTCAGATGGTTATCAGACGCATCTTATCAAATCAGACATGTTCCTTGACATGGTTCTCTGACCACATATGGAGGGCTTTGATGAAGGAATGAGGAAAGGAGCATGTGTGTGTGTGTGTGTGTAGCATAGTGTGTGTGGGGGGGATGAATTATAATCAGTCTTTCAGCACAAGTTCATCTCTCCTTTACACGGCTTCGCTTTAAAAGGGAGCCTACAAAGTGAGGGGTCAGGCTGCGGCATTCCTCCTTTGATATCAAAGGTCTCTTGGTTACGTATACCTCGAACAAAAGCTTTTTCATTTCGCGAGCCTGCAAATCCACCAGTAATAAAACTAAGGTCCATTGATGTTTAAAAAAAAAAAAAAAAAAAAGACCTTTGAGAAAATGTGACGGTCTGTCCGAGGAATTCGAAACAATATCCTGACTTTTGTTCATTACTTTCTGTGTTAAAAGATTCCCTGTGAGCAACACCTTCCAGGGAGTCCGGTCCACTAGATGTGGCAAATTTTTTAAGAACCCTCTAATGACTTTTTTTTTTTTTAGCTGAGAGAACTGCTTCCTTTGAATCACCTCCAGAGTGTAAATCAAAGACTAAACTGCGCTCAGTGTTGCCAACTCTTTTCAGGAAAAGTAGCTAATGTATGCTTAAAGGGTCACCGAAATTTGTCACAGTCTGTCACTGACTAATTTGCATTTTCTATTAATCGTAGTCAGCAATTGGTCATGGGGAACAACGGTGATGAGCAGTTGGTGGTTGGGAACTTCAGCTTATGCAGGCGCGGCAGTTAGGTGGCAAGTCGAGTGTTTCGATGTGGGATGGAAAGCCACCTGTTCAGAAAGTCTCTAGATCACTACTTACTAGACGCCCTTGTTTTATTAAATATGTGTGATTTAGCAAATCTGGTGATTTCTAGAAACTTTTTAGACACCTGCTTTCCCCGGAAAACCGATACTGATTCTCGATTGATGTTTAAATTGAAACCAGAAATCCGGGGGGGAAAATCAGAAAAGTACACTACTGAAAACAAGTTAAAATAGTACAAGAAAAACTACTTACTGGCTCATGACTCTGTAGCGATCTCTGTGGTGACCATCTCCTTCTCCGCGTCTCCTTCTTCAGTTGCTTTTGGTGCCTCCTCATCAGCCGGTTTCACCTCACTGGCTTCAGCATCTGTCTTTTGACACTCCGGATCTCCGGACCCCTCCTGGCCTTTCATGTCCGGTGCTGAAATATCCTTTTGTGCCTCTTCCAAGTCTGGTTGTGGCACATCTTTTGATGGCTCCTGACTCTTGGTGCTGTCTTCTTCTTCTTTCATGGCTTGCTTCGCTTTTTCATCAGCATCTACGACGTGTGTGATGCCAACACTGATCTCAGTCGTTGTCTCAATCTTTGTCTCCTTGATAATCTGAGCATGCTGTGTGCTTACAAGAGTGACGGATTGTGTTTGACTGCTTTCTTCTGAAGCTGGTGTCTCTATGCTTCCACTCGGTTCCTCATTTTGATCTTTCTCAACTTGACATTTCCCCTCTTCGCTTTTTGTAATGCCTGCTTTGTCTTCCTCTACCTTTTTTTCACCTCCGTCCAATTCCACTTCCTGCTTTACTACATCTTTGCACAGTTCTGTTGCTTCTACAGAGACTGAAGACACCTTTTCCTCCTGCGCTTTAATTTCTTCTGTTGTCGAGACCAGAACGATTTCAGAAATCTGAATGCTCTCACTGACTGATAGCTTCTCAGTAATGATCTGTGCTGGTTCTTCTTCAGCTTTGTTCTCAGTTTCAGGCTTGGTTTCTTCTTGAACTTTTGAGACTGCTTCATCTTGCGATGATTTTTCCTCCTCAGCTGCAGAAGGAACCTCATCAGGTTCTGCTGTCTCAATCGCCTCCATAGGCTTCTCTTCTGCTCCCATGTGCATTTCGCTGAGGTTCTCAACAACATTTTGAAGCACTTCCTGGACAATGACTGTGCTCTGTTCTTGAATGGCTTCTACTTCCTTCACATGCATTACTTCCACTTCTTCCTCATCCTTCTCACATGATTTATCGGTCACAGAGCCGACACATGAGTGTGTAACTTCTGCATTGACAACCTCAACATTTTCCGTCATGTGGACTTCAGTGGTTAAAACGTCCCCTGAAACAACTTCATCCTTTGCCTCTGCTTCTGTTTTAGATTCTGAGGGTGGGCTAACACAGACAAACTCCTCTGCCTCTGCAGGCTTCTCTGTAGGAGCAAGGACAGGGATGGGATCTTCCTGAGATGTAGTTGTCTCAGCTACAAGGGTATCTGCAAATGATGTTGTAACTTCTTCTGACACAGTCACTGCTACTTCTACAGATTCTGCCTCAGCACTGGCAACTGATCCTTCGACCTCTTTTAGCTCCTTCACCTCCCCTTCAGCAGCAGTAACTTCAGTGATTTCCACTGACTGCTTACAAACTGGCTGTTCTACAGTTGATTCAACAGTACTCTCTACCACCACCTTTAGACTATCTTCTGCCACTACTGGTTCCTCAAGAACCTCCACCTCCTGTTGAGTGGCTGTGACCACTGCTACTTTGACTGCTGTTGCTTCCTGGAACTCATCCTTAGTTGAGACCTCTGAAGTCTCCTCCACAGTACTTTCCACTGAAGCTGAAGGCTGTTCTTTGCACTCAGTTAGAACTTCGGTAACCTGTGCCACAAAAACTTTGTCTTCTACTACTTCAGCTTCTTCAGGTTTTAAAGTTGGGTCCTCAGCAGTCACCTCTACAGACAGTGCCTCACTGACAGTGGTAACAGCTTCCACCGTAGCCGTCAAAGTACTCTCTTCTTCCACAGCTTTAATTTCACTGGTATCAAGGCCGGTGCAGATGGTTGTTGCTTCACTTTTCTCATGAACAGCCAGGACCACCTTCTCCTCTTTAATGGCTGATTCAATCTGGAAAGGGCTTGTAGAGACAGCCATACTTTTAGTTTGCTCTTCAGTTACTGTGACGGCCACTGCAGTTGATGTAATAGTGATAGTTTGCACAGCTTCTTGTAAAATGGCTTCAGCCGTCTTCACGACACCATCATCAGGAACTGGTGAAGTCTCACCAGAGGTAACAGGTGACTCTGTGATGCGAGATAGAGCAGAAACCATTTCTGTTTCCTCTGCTTGCTCAATGGCAGTGATGGCTTCTGAAGTAAACTCTACGATGTCCTCTGCAATCGTGTTATCAGTTGATCTAGGTGTGGCAGCTGTATCTCCCTCTTCAGGTATATCACTCAGTGGCTTTCCATCTTCCTCACCTTCAACAGTCTCCACAGTAGCTGAGATCCAAGAAGGAGATCTGTCCTCGGCTGAAGCTTTTCCAGGAGTTACTGGTGTGGCCTCTGGCTTTGCCTCCTCTGTCTTTGTTTCTTCATCTGTAGCCTTCTCTGATTTTTCATTATCATATTCTGAAAGTGGTACCACTGCAGGTGTGTCAGAGTCTTCTTCTGCAGAGCCAACATCAGAAGACGCTTGCCCTTGTTTAGCATCAGACTTCTTTTTTCTGCGGGGAATTAGTTTTCTAAGGGAAAAAGATGACTCCTCTTTGGGAAGTTCACTGTCAGACACTGCCTGCTCTGGACCTTGTGCTTCATCAGACTTGGGTTTCTTACGTGTTACCAGCCTTTTGAAGGACTCCCATGTAGAGACGAGCTCTCCTTCTGGTTCTGGAGAAGAGGCCAGATTTTCATGCTCAACCTCCTGTGAGTTTTCAAGAGGAGCTTCTCCAGTCTTGGGCTGTTCTTCTCCAGATTGCTGAACCTCTTCCTCTATCTTGGGTTCTTCATCGTCAGAGTCAGAAGTCTTCCTGGCCCTCTTTTTAGATGATCCCACACAAATAAGGGCTTCCCACGATACTGATGTGTCAATCTTTTTCTTTGGCTCTTCTGCGCTTTGTTCAGTCTTTTCACCTTTTGTCTCAGTCTTGCACTCAGCTTCTTTTGATTCCTCTTTTTCTTCCTCTTCCTTTACTTCATCACTTGGTTTAACTTCCTCAGTTTTCTCTTCAAAGACAGCACTCTCTGTTGATGACAGGGTGGCTGATTTTGGCTTGTCCCCCGGGGCCTCATCTTCACTCTCAGATGACCTCTTGACACGTTTCTTTGGAGTGACTAATTTTTTAAAAGAGGACCAATGGAGGATGCCATCTTTCTTCTTCTCACTGTCAGAGGTGGCTGCCTCACCTTCGGTTTCCACACTGACCTCAGCCTGACCTGCCTCACCTACGACATGCTCACCAGATTCTTCTGGAGATGAAGCTCCACTATCAGGTTTTTGAGCCTCACCTGACTCGGTGGAAGACTGAGTCTGATCAGCTGCCTGCTCAGATTCTGTTTGCTTTGACTCGGTTTCTTTTTTGACCTTTTGCTTTTTGGAGGACAACTTTTTCAGTCCTGCTCCAGTAAACAATTTTTTCAGTGGACTTCCTTGAGCCTTGGCTTTGTCTTGGGATGGCTGAACTTCAGCTTCAGTTTCACTGGTTGTTTCTGCAGGAGATTTCTCAGGAGTCTGTTGTTCCTCAGTTGACTTGTCATCAGTAAGTTTATCGTCATCAGAGGGTTTGGTCTCATCTTTTTCTTCAGCAGCAGAGGTTTCTGAAACTTCACAAGTTGTAGTTTGTTCAACAATGTGAGTCTCTTGTACTGGTGCAGCTTCACTTGCCATCACAACCTCCACTTTCAGCTCCTCCTTTGGCAGCTCAGGGGTAGATGGTGCTTCCTCTGGACTTGCTTCAGATTTTTCTGGTGCTTCTGATTTATCTACCTGCTCACCAGTTTCCACTTCATTCACCGCGTCCTCCTTGACTTGTTCTTCCCCTTCTGCGGCTGCTTCTTCCTCTTTCTCCTCAGTCTCCTTTACATCCTCCTCAGCAGATTTCTCCTTTACTGCTTCCTCTTCCTTAGTCTTCTTGACACTTGTCTTTTTTCGCAGATTAGAGAAGATACCCTGAGTGAAGAATCTTCTGAAAGGGGACTGTATCTCTTGAGATGGTGGAGATGTAGGAGATTCTTCTTGTATTTCTGGTTCTTTGTCTTTCTCAGGTGAAGGTTCCACTTCTTCAGCTGACTCATCAGCTGGCGTCTTTTCGGTTTCATCAGCACCATCTGATTTAGTTTCTGCTGGCATTTCAGTTGCAGGGATGTCTGGCTCTGTTTCAGGCTTTGCAGCATCTTCAGCACTGGCCTCTTTCTCCACTTCCGGAGGAGCCAGATCCTTTTCATCCTCGGATTGGATTTCTGCTGTTACAGGTTCCTCTTTGGTTTCCTCAACAGTAGCTTCTACATGACCATCCTCAGTTTCCTTCACTGTCAAGAGCTGTACAGGCTCTGTCTTCTCATTCTTGTCCTTCTTCAGTGTGAATTTAAAGCCAACAAATCGGAAGATCTTCTTGAAACCCACCTCATTGGACTCAGCTGGTTTCTCCTCAGCTACTTTCTCTTCTGTGGCTTTAATTTCATCTGCACTGACACACTCATTTTCCTCATGCTCGCCATTAACTTGAGGCGAGACCTCCTCCTGGAGGACCTCGATCGATTCGGGGCTGTCCTCTTTCTCAGGCATGGCCTCTGTCTGGCCAACTGCAAAAATGGAAAAAGGAAAAACAGTTTTACAGATTATTAGAGATTAATCAAAAAGTGTATTTTTATGATTACTGCTGTAATCAATTCAAGATGTTCAAACATCTGCAGGAAATTAGAATCATGGTAAATGTCAAAAGACTTTCATCCCCTGTAAAGATTTAATCAGCCAGTTACAGTATGATCATGATTTGATGTTTGCTGACCCAATTTGGTCTGCGTTCAAGGCAAAGACACAGGACATAATTCAACAACCAGGCGTTCGGGTTAAATTGTATATTTCGCAATCGCATAAGCGCCGCCAAATGCGTGTACGAAAACACTGACCTAATTTAGCAAACACATAAAAGACCAAGTTACAACCTGTTTCTGTAAATGTTGATGTTACGACTTTATTTATCTCCGGGCACATGGCCACATGGTAACAGGTGAGAAAACAGAGAAACACACACTGTATGAAAATCCTCCCATGTCTATCTGTGTTTTGACAGGCGTGGGGTTGATAGAAGTCGGCTGTCGGACAGTGCAGACCTCCTTCAGCCTTGGCTTCCCTCTGATACCCAAGCTTACCTTGGGATAATGTTCACATCTATCTCTGCTTGATCATGCTGTAGGGTCCAAAACCCAACCAGGAATTTCAATAAATCACTTTTTATGCCTGAGTAACACAGTTGTTTTAAATCTATTCATCAGGACCATGGCCTTGAATAAGATTACTGTGAAATAGTTGAAAAGGCATGCTTTTGTCACATTCCATTGGTCACTGCAATACCATCACAATTGTTTTCCAAGAAACCTCAAAAAAAATGTATTGGACACCACTACATCCTTTTCACCTTGCTGTCATCTTTGGATTAAAAGGTGTTGAGATAAGGTGGTGGTTCCTGGGGAGCTCTGCTAGTTTGATAAAATAAAATACAACTATGCTAACATAGGAAAGATCAGCAGCAACAAATTGGTTTTTAAAGAAGCCTGGAAGATGTCATTCAACTTCCTTTACCACCCAAGAACCCATCCCCCAGAGAGAGAGAGAGAAAGATAAAGATAGACAGAGAGAGAGAGAGAGAGAGAGAACGGCAGCCAGGAAAGTATGCATTGTTTTGTCCCCCCATTCTTTCACAATGGCTCCCTGGCTCCTTTTGGATGGGGGCCCTGTCCTATTGTCCGTCTGCAACTTTAAATATCCATGACAAAAAAATGTGTAACAAAAAAAAAAAAGATTCAGCGACAAAAAAAACATTTAGAGGAAATTTACAATCTCACCATGCACACAAGGACTGAATGGATGAGTAATGATGTGATGAGTGTTAACACTACAATACGTATAAGCATCAGTAGGGGATATTTGGGTGGAGAACTTTCTCACCCAGCATTGTTGGAGCAGCCCTTAAACTGTGACACTGTGAGCCGTGTCATTGTTAGGCAAATTACTAGAGATGCAAACAAGTAGCTCATAAATGATTGTCCCTGTTTGGTGGTGGTGGTGGGGGGGTACCATTAAAAGACATTTAAGGAGCTGAAATGATTAACCAAACTATCTACACAAGGAGGTCGGTTCGTAAGTGTGTGAGTGTGCACGAAGCCCCTAGTCACCCCAACATCTGCTGCTGCCTCTAAAGTGTCCCTGAATGAAACCCGAGCTAGGGAATCCGATCCGCTCTCTTGTTTGCGCCTGGCTTGTATAGTGTGTGTGCTCGATGGAGTTTCTTCAAAACCCCCGGGAGGAGGAGGAGGGGGAGGTGTTATCTGGACTCTTGGTGGGATAATGCACTGAGTTTTCCACACAGCTTTTGCGGGTGAGGGGGTGCTGCCACAAACTTACCCTCCACCCTTTCTGCTTTTGTTTGTCATGTTTGGCAAACAGATGCATGAAACTGTGGGCTGTTAATTAGTGGGACTGGTGTTTGGAAAAGGACAAGCTTGAGGTTTGGTGGTGCTGTGCAAACGTTACACTGTTTGTCTTCACCCCCCACCCCCCCACCCCTTCTCGAGACAGGCCTTTAACACCCAACCCAACCCACCGAGACTGAACGACTGTACCCCATTCCATCAATACACTACATGGCCACACCCCATCCTACTGAAACTATTGTCCTACTTTCACAGAAACCTACAATCCACCATTGGAAATATCTCGATATTCTGTGATTTACTGTAAGAATGTGTAAGAAGCCAACTTAGCATTAACCACGATTAAATACCGAACAGCAAATAATGACGAAGCAAATCAATATTGGACGCGCTATTTCTGTAATCTGTGCCGATCAGAGCATCCACACGATGCTTTAGGACAAATCAGTTTAGCACTAAAGAACAATAAACGGTGAAGAATGAAAGCCCTGTAATTTTAGCCATGTTTTTCATCATTTCCACAGAACATTTAAAGACTGTTTACATTAAAATTTCACAATTTACTATGCAATACTTAGAAAAAAAAAACACACCCCAAACATTAAAACCACATACACTTTGCATACGGTAATGAATTCCATATCCCTGGCCCACACCACCCACTGGGATGCCACAGAGGACCCTGACTAAGATCTGAAGCGCTTAAAGAAAAACTAATTAAAATTCCAAAGCCCACCAGTTCCAGCCCCTTTCTCTTTTGAAGTCCGCTATAGTATGGCGTATATTTTTTTACAGCCTGCGCTTGTACAATATGTTTCCTCCTACTAGGTGTTATGCTCGGGGTAACAGCGCACGGAGGAATATGTGTGCCCCGGATCGCTTCTGGAAAAGCCGAGGCTTTTCATGAATGGACGTGGGGCGTGACCACTCGACTCAAACTCGTCTTTCAAAGTTTCTAATCTGAAACAATGACAATGACAAACTACTCCACAATTTTGTCAGACAATTATGTCCTCAGTAGGTGAAAGAGAAATCGTTGTATCTAGAAACCAGGAGACTGAATTAGACATTGTGTTGAATATAAAGCAGGTGACTTTTGCATTTTGCTAAAATAAACGTGCCGTCACATGTGCTCTCTAGTTATCAATACGGTAATGTGCACTATGTACAAATTTAAACATTAATAAGTTAGCAATCAAACATGTAGTATTTATTATCATAAAGGTGTTTATCTAAACAACTCATGCAAAATGTTTATGTTTAAAAACATACTATGAATATATGGTAGTTTCTATGGTAAGACTACAATTGTAGTAACTTCTAGGAATTTATGTACATCATGATTACCGTTATGAAGGCGGTCATATGTAACACTTCTGTAAATGCTGCGATAAATCACACAACCTACCACGCCCTCATGTTAACATCTGACTGACTCCGTCGTTAGCTTTGACTCTTAAACCTGACCTGATACATCACTTTTTATTATTATTTTTGTCCATGACCTTCCCTGAGCTTTGTCTCTCTCTCTCTCTCCATCTATGACATCATCTGCTAAACACACTTGGAGGCAGCAAAGCACATCATGGTTAATGTACAGTATAAAGCACTCAGCTCAGTGTGATGATCAAAACCCATATAGACATGAAAGGATTCAGCTTCTCAGATAGATCTTACCTGTTAAAGTTATCGTCCCAAGCATTTACAGACGTTCTCCCACAAAGGAAAAAAATAAATCTTATTAAAAATCTCTGATGGAAAAAAAAACTTTGCTTGGTTAAAGAAACAAATAAAATGCCGTCTGGTTGTTAAGTCGCGGTTACCGAGTCTTCTGTCTCGTGAGCTCTCATGGAGGCCGGTCGTCTCCTCGTCTCTGTTTCTGGGTTACACTGAGCAGAAGAGGAGGGCGACTCAGACATTTCAACCCACGCTGACACCCAGGCCCCGATGTAGGACCTCCCCCCTGTTCCTTCCCCCAACCAAGCCTTCAGCTGTCCGATGCCCTTCTCTCTCTCCCTCTCTCTCTCTCTCTCTCTCTCTCTCTGAATGGAGCTTCCTTTTCCTCTCTCCTCGCTTCCTCGAAATGCCTCCTCGAACACTTCACTTTTCTTTTTTCTTTTTTTCACCCCTCTCTTCATGATTCGACAAGGTCACGGAAATGTCACGACATCGGATTCCGTACATACCAGACTGGAGCGTAATGAGTACATCACATTCATGTTTTCTACATGTTCTCCTCCCCTACTCTCACTCCATCTTCAGTATAACTTACTTACAGTATATCCACGTATACTCTCACGTATGACAGCCCGGACGTTATAGGAATGCATCTCTGACGCTCGCTCTAGGAATTTGCTAGAAGACTCGCGGGCTACAAAGCGCGTAAAAGATCACAGATATCATTTATCCTGACAAATATTGACTTAGAAACTGACATGAGACTTTCCTAGGATATATTGTGTACGCATTTCTGCTCTCGTATAGATGACGCGGATGAGCAACACCACAGCGGATGCTAGGGAACTGATTTATGCTTTACTTTAACTCTCGGAAATAACTGCACCTTAAGATCCACAAGATGGAATCTATCATCTATGATCTAAGTCTTACTGAATCCTTTCAAGCTATTATACGGTTAAAAATCCAAATCCAAAGATCGTAAAACGTAATACGGTTAAATCTAGAGTTTAACTTTACAATACAATTGTTTTTCAGCTACATGTACAAATTACAGATTTTTCAAAAAAGCTGGACAATCAACGTCTTATTTATACACATCATTGACACACAATCCATATAATCAGCTACAAAGAGATAAGGGGCGTGGCTTTAACAAAAACTTCAAAGTGAACCTGATAACTTATAATTCTGCAGGTAAAACCGCAATCTGTAAACTTGCAATGTGACACATGAAATGCAATCAGACCAAATTATAAATTGTGATTCGCAGATGTACAAAGAAAGTTATACATTTTTGAAGAATGACTACAGATTTAATATCCTTCATAAAGTCCTGATGAAAGTGTGGTTTAAGTAGATTTGACAAATGTTTGGTAAGAAGCAAATCCACAAAGTTTATGATAAAACTGCGGTTAAACACTGAAGTATTGACTTAATACGTTTAGAATATAAAAAAATGTGGTTCTGCTGTTTCTTCCCGAGGAACCTTTAAAGGTCTCATAGTGTCCTCCGCTCGCAGATTCTCTAATGTTTGAAAAAGCTAAACTAAGTCATGTGAACATACACAGCGTTTACAATATAAGTGATGCCTTTTATTAAACTGCAGATATACACAGTACAGTACTGTGCAGAATGTTTTCAGCTCCCCATGCAGTAGAAAAGATACTTTCCTATAGATTTCTCTTTCAATTTTAGGACTCCGTGGTCGTTCCTGATTTT
>JAQKPX010000020.1:17347617-17361437 GCA_030068255.1 Clarias angolensis
GATTATTAAATTATTCAACACTGCTTTAAAAATGCCCAGTTGGGATTATGGACGCTTACTTAAAGACGTTGAGAGCCACCACTACAGGAACTCCAAACTGACCAGCGATCTGAATCTGTTTCTTCAGGTTGCTGCAGCCTTCAGAGACCAACTTTAGATTCTGAACAAGAACAGAAAGAGACATTCATGAGTGAGAAGCGCAAAAAGGAAAAATCTGTCAGATAAACCGCTTGCTATATGCTTGTGTATCGCTATCTCACTACCCGAAATCACCTATAACGTGTTGTATACTAGTCGGCACGTGTAGAGCACCCTCTACCAGGTCTTACAGGTCTGTGCTACACAATGTGTTGTTTAGTAGTTCAGTCGTGTCCGACTTTTCGTGACCTCATGGACCATAGCACGCCAGGCCTTCCTAGATGCTGTCCATGGGGTTTTCTTGTCAAGGACACTGGAGTGGGTTGCCATTTCTTTCTCCAGAGGACCCTGTGCGGGCAATTTGGAAACACCAATTAGTCAGTTTCAGCATGTCTTTGGATAGTGGGAGAAAACTGGAGAACCCAGAGGAAACCCACCAAGCACAGGGAGAACATGCAAACTCCATGCACATAGGCCCAGTCAAACCCAGGACCTGGAGGTGCAACCCACTAACCCACCGTGCCACCACAAGGTGCCTTTTTTTCCAGCAACAGATACAACTTTTTTATTTCGTAAATGGAATCAAATTATTAGACCAAAGAGCAATTGTTAAAGTGGCAACAAAGGTTTACTGGCCTCAGAGCTTTGAAAGAAATAGCTTTTTTTTTTTTTGGCACTTGATGTACTGTAGCTGGAACGAACGACATAAATTGGGAAACATGGAGAGTTTATAGGATTAAAAAAGCAAATCTTGGATGCCTTTAATGTCTACTTTGATGATTATCTTTATTAAGAATAAACAAGGAAACGGTGCTTCCAGTTTAACCGATTTAGGCTTGTGACATTAAAGGTCCCACATTTGACTATTTCTTTAACAAATTAAATCCAGGTCTCAGAGCTTACCCAAAGTGTGTGTATGTTAATGCTCCAGCTCGAATACTTTCAGATAATGCATTTTTATACCTCATATTTTACTTCCTTGGCCTTCAAATGCACCGTTTCAGCATCTATGTGAATGAGCTAATTGAGCTCATGAGGTCATGTTAGCTCATGAGGTCATGTTAGGGGAAAAAATCTAATTGGCTTCATCTAAACCCCGGCCAATACAACAATGCAAAAGGGAGAAAAAAAGCCCCCCCACCCCCCTTTTATTGTTTGCATATGAATGTCTAAACATGATTAAAAAGTAAAATACGCATAATAGGCATCCTTTAATCCTCTCTCCATTTGGAGTGAAGGAGCGTCAGATCTGCGACTTCGAGCAATAGTCAAATCTTGTGACCACCAGACCCCCACGCCCTGCTGTCCCCTTATAACAAAGTGTCTTCATCAAAAGAACAGTCAGTTTAAGGACAGATGTCCTATGCAGGTTGTTCGAAAAGGGTCATCTCCTCCACCCACGAGGCCTTCCGGGAGGAACTTCCTGCTCCGGTTTACAGCTTGAGCGTCCCTTGATGCACAGTGCCAGACGGGATCCTCCAGGACCCAGGATACCAGGATGGTGCCTTCTGCTTCTTGTTAAAGAACCGCACAATTAGCTTAAGCACTCGAGTTATTTGCTCAGCTGAGGCTGCTTTAGGGAGGCTGATGGAAAGCAGACGCAGCATCACTCGGCCATTAGAGCTCCCGCTGGGATGCAGTCTCCACCTTCAACAGAACCAGGTTATATTTACACTGTTAATTCGATCACATCAAACCACGTCAGGGAGGAGAAGAGCAAGGGAGGTCTGGAGGAGGTCAAGCAGTCATTTTACGGACTTCTATCCAATTCTTTATTATTCTCAAGGAACCTCCCGCTGGTGAGTGGAAGAGCTCGTCTTTCTGTGTCCACCTCTGAAGCTTCTTGTCAGCAGCACTGACCAGACACCAGGTGAAATTTTAACTTGGTTTCTGAAAGTAAACCTCTGCTTAAAGTTTCTGAAAAAAAAAAAGGTTCTGTAAAAGTTCTTCCATGGAAATAATGTGAGAGCTCCTAAAAAAGGTTTCAGTGGTTCCTGAAAAAGGAAAACTTCCCATGGGTCCTGGACTAAAAGAATAAACGTCAAACATGATTCCATAAATTATTCTAGATTTTCTTTATTTGGCTGTATTTGCTTAAACTTCTCAGATCCCTGAAATGGTTTCTCCAGCAGAAAAGTGCATGGACTCAGGTTCTTAAAATTGTTTCTTCATGGAGAAGGGCCTTAAGCTCTCCGAAATCCTAGATTCCTGAACTGATTTCCCCAGTCGAAAAAACTTAAGAGTTCTATAGAGGTAAAAGTCCTGAGGCTCTTGAAGATTAGTAGAAAACTGGCTGGACATCCTAAAAAACACAATGTTCCTACAGCGAAAACAGAAAATCCTCCACAAGTTCCACAAACATCGCATTGCTCCTGAAAGGTTCCTCTGGTTGAAACATCGTTAGACATAGTGCAAAACTTCTCTGGTTCATGACACGATTTGTCCTGTTTCTAAACATACTGTATGCAGAGGTCCAGAAAAATTACCTTGGGCTCCGGAACATGCTTTTGATTACGAGAGCCAGAAGTCACGTCCTCATGATTGTTTTAAATTTCTCCTGCTGTGCAGAAGCTGTGACCAAAGGTCCAACAGGGGATCATGAAATACTTCACTGGACAAATTCAGTGGATTAGGGACAGTTAAACAGGACATCCTGAATCGTGCACACTGGATATTTTTGCCAAAAACTAATATCGATTTCATAATTTGGAAATGTTGCTGTTGGAACTTTTGACACAATTTACTTTAGCGTAACAAAGTATCAGGCAATTGGAGACAGTCTGTGGTGGGACTTTATTCAGTTATTTGTGCCGGTGTCCAACAAAACCATCCGGCAGAGTGGCAGCAGGTGTTTGACTCGTATTTTAATCATTAGTCTGACGTAGACGTGCTAAATAAATACCACCGCCACTAAATACTTAAAACACTTACTGGACTCAAAGTATGCTATAAGTGTAAAAAAGCAAGTGTTTACCTCCTCTGTGTACTCCTTTGGGAGCGGCATTCCTGCTTTTACCTGCAAACAAAAACACACCATGTTACCTATTAAAAAACTGTATGGAATTAAATGTTTTTACATTTTTGTGTTTCCTCAGCTCCCAGCACACCTGACTTAACTGCCGAGGTAATTTACAGCCTAACGGAGCAGGGAAACCCTAAAAACGTGCAGGACAGGAAGTCGTACAAGGTCTCATTGGTGGAGAGCAAGTGTTTCATGCTTCAACAGCAGTTGTATCTGGTTTTCTTTTATTTATTTTTTAGTTAACCCTTGAAAGCTCATTTTTTTGTAGAGCACAATTTAAGTCATTATATCATATTAAATAAAAAATGTGTTGAACTTAACCTGATTAAGCCATCTCCACCAATTGGTTGAGGTAAATTATGCTAAATAAATACTTTTTAAAAAATGTTACTGTGTTTGTAAATACTATGATTTTTCAATTGAGTCGTAACATACCACGAAAAAAACAAACAGCTGGATCGATTACCCAAAAGACACCGACCTTAGCATTTAATGTTATATTTTAGGTATTTGCAAATGTACAGGTACTTTAACCATGAAGCGACATCTCAACCGTTTAGAAGAGGCCTATATTGGGGTCTGTCAATAAATCCATTGCTTTTTTTATCCCTAGGGATGATTTTAATGTGCTAAGCTGAAAGTGTAGCCTGATTTGTACTGGGAGGGTTTTTAGGGTGACTAGTGCATAAAAAAAAAAAAAAAAAATATTTATGTTAATGAATGTTCCATAACCAGGATTATTGTTCAGATACTGTACACCAGTGTTATTTTTCATGAAAAGGAAAAAAAAATAAAATTACAAAAAAGTAAAATAAGGAAAGTGTATTCGGAATACTTTGTAGATGATATAATTCATTATGTCTGGTGGTTTTTAAGGAATTTTACATGTTGAAAAGGCAGAATTTGCACTCAAAGCTCAACAAAAAGACAAAAAGGTGCATGATTTTTCTTGTTTGTTTGGTCCTATTTGAACTAGCTCGAAATTTCTTGCAACCCGTCTAAAATTCAAAAATCAAAAACAAACAGCACCAACACGCCACTTATAGTTCGCATCTGCTTTTATATCCGTTTAAGAAGTATTATCGTTGCAATCTGAGTGAAGAGCTCATGTTTGGTTTGTCTGACCTTGTTAAACATGGGCTAGCAACTTTTATTGTGAAAAGTTACGGACAAAGAGCGCCCCCTTGTGGAAAACCATTAGCATGAATAAGTAAGTAAGCTTGTCGTGTAAATCCGACCTCAAGGTAAAAACCTCAACAAAACACCACATTAGTCTTACATTCGGCCCTCCTCCGTGCATCTTCAGAGCCCTGACGGTGGCGACCAACACCACGGCGTCGGGCTTCAGACCCGAGGCGCGGCACTTAATGTTGAAGAACTTCTCCATGCCGATGTCCGCTCCGAACCCTGCCTCCGTCACTGAGAGAGAGAGAATAATTGAACAAAAGAGGTCCAAGTGTGCTGGGTTTGTGTGTACATGTGTGTGTGTGTGTGTGTGTGTGTGTGTTTCTGTGTCATGACATCAGTAGCCATAAGACTCTTGAATGTGTTCACACATTAGCATATGTCCATGTCCATTTTACTCAGTCCAGGGATAGATGCAAAACAAAAACAATTGAACAAGATCAAAAGAGAGAAAGAGAACGATAGAGAGTGTGTGTGTGTGTGTGTGTGTGTGTGTGTGTGTGTGTGTGTGTTTCTGGTATTTCCACATACCCAGCACCCTGAATGCCCTCCGGGTTTCCTGCACTATTTCCCAGGCTCTGGAGCAGGATGGGAATGTAGTAGAGGGGCAGGAATTTTGTTTTTATTTCCACAGAAGAGCTCTGGCATACTTTGGTCCTGAGCATGTGTGAGTGTGTGTGTGAGTGTGTGGTGTAGTGGTCAAGGTCTGGTGTCGCGTTTTTGAACTGAAGTAACCCTTTACACTTCGGCTACGCTCTATACACTTTTACATACTCCAGTGTTACACATGGACTCGAACCAGAGACGAGGAACGAGTGTTTATTTTGGCTAGACATGGTCGTGTATGCACAGACGTGCGTGTAAGTGCGTAAACGTCAAGTGAGTTATCGACGTGAATAAACTGGCCGGTTTGCATGTTTGTGTTGAACGGGATGAAAAGAAGCAGCGAGCGCACGCTGGTATGTTAAAGAGGCGCCGAGGGAGGAATTCTTCATCTACGCTCCGAATATTAAGACCTCAGATGATGAAACTAAACACACGAAACCGTGCGCAACACACAACCCCGCTGTTAGAAAGCGTTCCCTTATCTAAAGGGAGGGCTGAATTCTTGGCCTTGACCACAACAGCTGTGTGTGTGTGTGTGTGTGTGTGTGTGTGTGTGTGTGTGTGAGAGAGAAAGAGAGAGACACAGAGTAAAAAAGAAGTTACAAAATGAAAAATAAAGTGGATTTTGGCAGCGTGTGGTCCGAACGCGAGGCTCGCCGCGGGACTCAGCACCGAGTCACGAAGTTAACAAAGCGGAAAATGCGGCGGTTTTACAGGAATTTCCCCAGATTTACTTTCGGCTACAACCAGAGGATGTTTATTATCGCCGTCCCGCTCCGCGTTCCGCTTTAGGTCACGATCAGAGCCGCGGATTTTTAGATTTCTACAAAAAAACGTGTTTAAAAAACATTAAACACTCAGTAGCTACGTTTACACGCACAATGTTTCTACAACTGAACTGTTTACACGTTCGGGCATTTAATCAGAACTGTAATAACTTTTCTTTTGGTTCTGCTCGCTGTGAAGCGTTTAATCGGGGTAGTAGTAGCAGTATTTCCCTCCAACTCTGAGGAAGTTTATCTTTCTTGATAAATCCCGCCTTCTGCTTTATGATTGGCCACAAGAATCCAGTCTCGTTTATGATTGGTTCGATGCTTTATTATTTATGAAATGTGAGCCAGTCGGTGTTGATTCTTTAGCCAGAGGCCCAGTTGATTTGAAAGAAAAACAAACAAACACATAGGTGAGGGAGAGGTGTTTGTGTTCTAACAGAGGTTCGTGATCAGGATCGGAAGCTAAATGTTTTCCTGGAAACTCGTCACATGACCCCCCCCCCCCCTCCAGGGTGTCCCCCCGCCTCGTGCCCCGAGTCTCCTCGGATAGGATCCAGGCCCCCCGCAGCCCTGAATACAAGATAAAGCGGTATAGACGATTGAGTGAGTGAGTTCCTGAGAAGACCAATGCTTAGCTTAGCCTACTTTACACAAACTCAGGACACTTACATTAGCCTACAGTTGGGCGAAATCGTCGAACACAAAGCCTATTTTATAAAGTCTATATTATTTTATAATAAAGTCATAGTGTAATTGAATAAAAAAGTGTAATAAACGTGTAAAACAGAAGGTGTTCTTGGGTACTCAGGAGTACCGTACACAGCTGGGGAGGAGTGTGTTCAAAGCTTTGAACCCTGAAGCAATGATTTACCCTCATGATCATATGGCTGACTGAGAGCAGCAGCTCGCTGGCGACACCTAGCATCACCAGAGAGTACTGCACCGCATATCGCTAGCAGAGCTCAAAATTTGAAGTACGGACTGCGCTGTACGCGCGTCTCTTCCGGACCATCGTCAAGTCAAGCTTACTTATACAAAGATTATATATATATATATATATACACACACGTATAAAAAGTTCATACACTTTTTTTTGGGATCTGAACAAATACATAAATATTACTGATTATATAAATATAAACTATGTTTGGATTTACTCACTTATGCACAAATTAAAACCTCATTTCCAGCAAGCGTTATTCGAGTCATCGTGCACAAATCATGCGCTGCGTGTGTACACATACACAATATGTTTACAGCACATGCAGTGTTTATGTGGATCTCGATTTTAATGTAACTCCAGGGTTTATGCGTAAATAAATACAAACAACCCTATGATAAAGGCTCCTTAATATTCAAAAACATAGATGATTAAATTCAAATATAAATCTAAAAAAAAAAAAAAACCCCGTAGATTTAAAACAGACCGGCATTTTATGCAACGTTTCCAGTTCGACTCGCTGTTTGGATTAAAGCTGCCCTTTAAAGTCCGAATCACACGTTTCTCTCCTTCTCACTGTTATGCTGCGAAACCTAAACTCCAGTCCACACATTCTTGCTGTCTGTCGATGGATCACGGTGCGAGAAATGCCCGAGCCCCGAACCTCTAAACAAGCTCCATTTACACTGTTTGTCCACTCGCTCCGAGTCACTTGAGTCACTCAGCTGGGACAGATTTACCGTCTCCTTTAGTAATTTTGCGCTGGAGCTACAAAACTATTTTGTTTAGTTAAAACAAAAAATTCTTTAAACAAATTTTAAACGTATTAATGAAAACTGTCAAAGCTTTAGTATTAAAGTCGGTTATATATAAATAATAATAATCTGCCCAAAAATGAAGAGAAGAGAAGATTCGATTATCTGTCGCATGTTCCTTACAGCACAGTGAAATGATCCTGTCTTATATCCCAGTTAGGAATGTGGGGTCAGAGTGCAGGTTCAGTCAGGGTACAGCGCCCCTTGGAGGAGATAGGGATTAAGGGCTAAAGGCCTCGCTCAAGGGCTCAACAGTGGCAATCTTGGCTGTGCTGGGGCTCGAACTCACCACCTTCTGATCGCTAACCCTAAGCCTTAATCGTTCGAGCCACCTGCCCTTTGATTTGACTTTAATCTCATGATGTTAGATTTTTTTTTTTGTTAGTTTTTTTGTTCCGTCCATGTAGCATGGAGCACACCAGGAGCAGGATACTCCCCACCCTAGAGATATGTCCATCATGTCTATGGCAGTCCGGGAGCTAGCTCGACGCCCCATTGTCCTTCACACTACAGGCAACTTGGGAACGGCAATTAAACCTGCATGTCTCTGGGGAACCCAAAGGAAACCCACCAACCACGGGGAGAACACACAAACTCTATGCACACAGACCTCAAGGCGGGAATCGAACCCAGACAACGGAGGCGCAAGCCACCTAATGAGTGTGTGTGCGTTCGCTTTATCTGTGCTTGAATTAGAGCGAGTATCGTGCGCTCTCTCTCCCTCACCCACGTAGCCGTCCTCGCCGACCAGTTTGAGAGCCAGCTGGTCCGCCAGCACTGATGAGTTTCCGTGGGCGATGTTGGCGAACGGTCCGGCGTGCACGAACACCGGCGAGCCCTGAAACACAACACAGGGGAAAACAAAATGCTAAACTTATCATCATGAAGTACACACAACCTGAAACCAAGAAATCATAGTGAAACTTGTTAATTATGCTTATATTTAAAAATGTGTGATGTGTTTAGTGTCAAATAATTTTTTATTTTTTTTTAAAAACATCAGCTTGTACAACGGCCTTGTGGGTAAGATTGGACAGCAGAGTTTAATTATCTAATAAATCTTGGATGATGTTATCATCGTTTGTCCTTTAATACTTCACAGTGAGCATCGGTGTTGCTCAGTCGTCCAGCTGTAGAGCCTCAGAACGTGGAAAACTTGACACCATCCTCTCAGCCAGGCGCAGACCGAACATCTGGGATCTGAACCAAGATCCCCGTGGTTCAGAGTTCACTTCCACAAAGCAGCGGGTTCACAGGGAGCACGCCGCATGAAGAGAGGACAGGAAGGACAAAGAGAGGACAGGCGGATGGAACAGCGAGCGGACGGGTAGCGCGTAAGGGAGAGGACAGAAACTCAGCCAGAGAACTGGGGAGACGAGTCCTCCTCCAACCAGCACGGAGACGCAAACAAACTGGAACATAATAAACCTCGTTTTTTTTTTCAGCTTTAATTTAAAAATAATACAATGATTGCTCAGACTGGTCATGTTCTGGTCATGTTCCACTGATTTTTGAAGAAGTTCTGCTAGGACAAACACTGCTGAAGAAGTGACATGTGAGCATTATTTCATCGTTTAAAAAAAATCTGAACAAAACAAATTTACACGAGATTAGGAGAAGGTCATCAACGCAAACTTTAGTGTATATACTTAAAATACTATCAAATTTGTTCAAAGCGTGGGGAAGTGGGAATTGAAAGTAGATTCAATTTACATGATCCAAAGAAAAATCAAGGAAAAAATATTTAAAAAATACAGTAACCCTAATTGGGGCATCTAGGATAAAAATGGATATGACAAAAGGCAGGACATGTCGGATTAGGGTTTTTCTAATTTCTATATATATATATATATATATATATTTTTTTTTTTTTTTTTTTTAATCCTGTTTCAAAAAAGTCAGGGTAGGTCAAATTTGGGTTTTTACAATTTACGTCTTCATTAAAGAAAAATCCAGTTTCATATAAGGGCGGGGCATGCAGGACCGATAACATCTTCAATTTCTATACCCAAAGTAATCAGATGGTTTGTTTTTTTGTTGTTTTTGCTAAACAGTGTAGGACAGGGGTAATGGGGTATTTTCAATTTGCATATTTTGCATATTCGGCTGTATATTCTGTCTCATCAGCGCTTTACGTTTAAGGCTCCGGTCTGTCTGGTCACTGCTGTGCACTGATGGATTTGTAACTGCGATGCGAGAAAAAATAGATGCCTCACTTGTAATTTGCGCAAAAGAAGAACAGCGTGCAGGGATTTAAAAATTTTTTTGTGGTCTGAGGGTGTACCTGGTGCCGAAGAGCGTAAACAGAAGCGCTTGTATATCAGCAAACAAAACGTTGAGCGATACACTCATGAAGGTGAAAGTTTCTTAAAGAGAATCATTACTGGTGACGAGCCACGGAGTCTGGAACGGAAACATCCTCAATCCTTAGTTGACCATCAGCTGGAAAATTCATCAACGCTTACAGTTTTCGGAGATTCGCGAGGGCCATAAGTATTGGAACGTCATCAGGAAAAAGGTTCAACGATCGACAGCGCTCGTTACAGCGAGACGCTTATTGAAGAGCCGAACCCTGAACCTCAGAGGACTGATATCCGAGGACATGGTGATCTCACACGTTTCAGCACACGTTGTGGAGATGTTAAAGCGTCCTCACTATAGTCCTGACCTCGCGCTCCATCAGAGTTTCACCGGTTTGGTCGCCTGAAAGCTGATGAAGAAGTGAAGACAGCGGTGCATTCGTGAGACTCACAGCTCAGCCTAAAACATTTTTTAATGACGGAATACGAAAACATCTTGCCATGACAAGATTATGTTAAAAAATTATGTATTTGTCGTTTCGAAAAGTTAATTAAAATAAACTCTACATCCAGACTGCGGGTTATTTGTGATATTTACCCTCATAAAACCTGTTCTAGATCACAGATTCCTTCAAAGGTACTTTTCCATATAAACCAAACATGATGAGACATTTGATTTGCGTGTTCATAAAAGAACTGTATAACGAGTTTAAGGTGAGAAGCGTGAGAGTGTCGGGATTTAGGGGCGTTTTAAAATTATATATCTAATAGTTTTTTTGCCTTAGGTTGCCAGTTACAGCATTATTTGGCATAATTCTAATATTTATAATTGTTTTATTTAAGACAAAGCTGAGTCTGACAAAAATTCCAGAGGTCAGCACAAGGACACCATTTTCCCATGTAGTATTTTAGAGGGAAAAAGGAAAGAGCGCGGGTCACATGGCCGCTTCTCCCGCGAAGACCGCGCCGTAACTCGGCTCGATAACGTGTGAAATGTTCAGGGACGTGGAACGCTCGGGTTAAAAGACGCGACTGGGCGGAAAGACAGCGACACTCTTTCCATCTCTATTAAAATGACCTTCTGGTAGAGAACACAGGAAGTAAAAACACACAGCATGTCATACAGGAAACAAAGTCAGGCCGCCTCTGACGGTGTGTGAGGAGAAGAGACCAGAGCGCGCGGTCAGAGAAAACAGGAAGACGGAGACGAGCAGATGCTATCGCTGTTCACTGAGTTAAACCAAAAAAAAAAATTAAAAAAAAAAAGTCACAGTATACACACACATCCTTACACTTATCTTTCAACTCTGTCTCACACACACATATCTCGTGCATACACATTACGCACACGTCCCTTTCTGTCCATCACACACTCACACACACACACACACATGGATCCAACTGGGAAAACACAAGTGCCATCACGTCTTCCATCACATACATGAGCAAAAAAAAAAAAAACAACAACAACAACAAAAAAAAAGATTCCCATGATCCTTTGCTGCCTGGTTCATCCTGATATGATTCCAGGCAGGAAAGAATCCACACACCAGGACTGAAGGATTTCCTTTGTGAAGACACACACACACACACACACACACACACACACACACACACACACACACACACTGTTGGATTCTGATTAGTTAGAAGAAGGGGTTGATTAGTTTTCTAAAACAGTAGCACTCACAGTAGTGCAGCTCCACATCACAGCTTTATAATCTGCCTGGATTTAACAAAGCACATAATTAAGATCCGTCCACTGGATAATTAGTGCAGTGATTAATGACGTTCAGCCGGAACAAGTTATTTAACCCAAACTGACGCAGTTTCATTTCTTACACAAACCATGTTACTCTGTTTCAGGAGGGTCAAATGATTGTCCTGGATCCGGCAAAGACAACAACTAAGGAGAGCGAAGGAGAGAATTCTCAGCAATGCGAAGAGAACTCGGGGGACTTGGACTAAACAGCTGTGTAGCCTTTAAGAAAACCACTCATCAGTCAGACTAATCAGGAAAAATGGCTTCAGTTTGCAGGGGAGCATAAAAAATGTGGACTGTGGAGGATTTGGGGGAAGAAAAAAAAAAGTCATGTGGTCTGATAAGTCCAGATTTACCGTGTCCCAGAGTGATGGAGCAATCACGCATAGTGTCCACTGTACAAGCCTGTAGGTGGGCTGTGTCATGTAGTCATGGGAAACTTCAATCACTTTTACTGACTCGGTTCTTTGAATCTCGTTCGTCAAAATGAACGAATCTTTTTTTGAGTCATTTAGTTCATTTCGTTCTTTAAAATGTTACATTTTCAATTAACAGACCCCCAACACGTCTACATACATAAATTGTGGCTATAGTTCCATTAAATAAAATATTACAATACAGCTAAGGACATATTATAATAAACAGAATGAGCAGCTCATCTCTTATATCTTCTGGTCCGAGTCGTTCGTTCTTTTGAATCTACTGCACCGCTTAGCGTCTATGGGAGTCACGTGACAAAAGAACGAACGACTTGGACCAAAATGACTTAAAAGTAACGACTCATTTCTGTTCCCTGTACATAACCTCCGGAGGTTTTGCGATGATTTGCGCCTGCGCGCCCAGTCGAAAATGAACGAATCACTCTCCGAGACGACTCGGTCTTCTGAGTCACGTTGAAGATGCGTTCAAAAATAACGAATCGTTCATGAACGACCCTTACTAGTGTCCAGGTCTAGACTCAGCAACGTTATGTGGCAATAAAATGAAGTCAGCTGACCACCTGAATGTACTGAATGACCAGGTTATCACATCTATGGAGTTTTTTCTTATTCCCTGATGGAACGGCCATGTTCCAAGATGACGACGCAAATGAGGATTCATCGAGCAACGAGACAACATTTTCACACATGGATTGGCCACCACGGGGTCCAGCGTCCAGATCTCAACTCCACTGAGAATCCTTGGGATGTGCTGTTGAAGGTTTTCACAAAGCGGGACGACTCTGACATCATCGATACAAATAAGATCTTGGAGAGAAATTAACACGACTCTGGATGGAAATTTTTTAAAAATGATGGAATAAAAAATTGCATGAGCGTATGGAAACGATGCCACGGCGAATAAATACGTACCGTAATCCGAGCGAAAGGCGGTGCAGTGAAAGTGTATGACTTTTTTTTAATACATTTTTTTGGCCGAGCAGTTTATTAATGTGTTCGTTTCTATAGCAACAGCTCGCTACAAGGTCTTGGTAAATACAGTAAGTGACGAATCGATCAATAAGTTGATAAATCAATCGCTGATTGTTTTCCTCTAAGTGTTCTGCGCGAATCTCATAGAAACATTACAGTGAATATTCCTCCAGATGCAAGATCATTACATCATCATTTATGTAGTAAGCTTTCAGCAAGTGATGTGACTCAGATTTAATCAAAATTCTAATGAATTCTTGCTTCAGGAGCAGCTCAGGTCGTTTAGGATTTAAGAAAAAAACTATAACGTTCCAGTTCTCCTATTGGATATGAATGGAGAGTCACAGCTGTAAGACAAAAGCCAGATGTGCGTCCAAATGTGCACGTGTGTGTGAGTGCGCTGTGTATTCCCGTTGCTCGTATATAATTTCAGCACCATTGAGACTATCAGGTTTTCTGTTAAAACTGCACCTTTACAAGTCACTCATGCGTGTGTGTGTGTGTGTAACCATGTGTGGGGAGTCGAGTCAAACCTCGAGTGTCTGCATCAGGGTGGGTTTGATGGCATCTTTCATCAGCACAGCCAGAGCTCCGGTTACACCCTACAGCGGGGGAGAACCCAAAGACAAAGACACGTCAAAACGCTCTACAGTAACAAGAGCGAGAATAATCAAACACACACACTCGACATACACACACACTCCACATACGAGATCATCAGCTGTTACTGGCTGCCCGCTCCTGCTGCTCCCCACCACCATGCGTCCCAGACGGCTCTTCATATCAGCCAGACCGTCAGTCAGAGCCAGGATGGCCATGATCTCACTCGCCACCGCGATATCAAACTGAGTCTGAGAGAAAGAGAGA
>JAQKPX010000020.1:17427068-17438455 GCA_030068255.1 Clarias angolensis
TTTATATATGAAAAGTATAATAATATCTATATATACATTTTGTATGTAAATTATTGAATATATAATTAAAGGTATAGCTATAGCCTAATTATAGAGGTAAATAGTGTATTGGCTGTTCATTTAAGCATTATTATTATTATTATTATTATTATGATGATGATGATGATGATGATGTGTGAGTGCAGTGAATGTGTCCTGACCTAACAGAGAGCCGGCGAGGATGAGGATCTGAGCGGAGATGGCGAACTCCCGGTACGCTCTCTCCTCCGGCCGCTCCGCGTCTCTCCACGCGCTTCCCGCCGCGCTGGAGTTCACCATGCTCGGGGTGATGCTCGGGGCGATGCTCGGCGACGTCCCCGTCAGGTTCGCGGCGCTGAGAGAATCCCAATCTTGCACGTCCATGTTGCCGCTTCATGCCCGGTGACTCCGCCGGAGCTCCATCGGGGAAGCGGCGCCGAGCACGCGGACACTCCGCCGCCGCCGCGCGCGCTCCTCCTGTGCGCAGTGGTGAAGAGCGATCAGCATCAGCGCGAGAATGATGTCCATTTTTTAACCCCCGCCCCCGAGATGTCTGGAAACAGCCTGATGAATGTTTTTTTTTTTTTTTTGCCCTTCAGGACATGACCGACCCTCTCCTCCACAACCCAGAGCCAAAAGGAAAAGGCTTAGAGAAAAATCCTTACGCATTCAAAATACATGCAGCTCACACACACACACACACATGCACATCATCAGATCAGACCTGAGTGACAAACCCAGGCGTCTAACTGCTCCTGAAACCCTGCACACACAGGAGGTGCTGTTTCACTGCTCTGTATAAACCCAGTGCACAGGAGTGAGGAAGAGGAGGAGGAGGAGGAGGAGGCACTCCAGAGCCACTCCTCCTCATCCTCATCCTCATCATCCTCCATCACAACAGAGCTTCATCAGGAGAAACAGCCTGTCTTTACTATTTACAACCCCTGTGCACGCCTGGACTCCGGCTCAGGGACGATTATTGATCCGATTGATTGGTTAGGAACCCTGTACTGAACATGATGAGGTGGTGGTGATGATGATGTTACCTGTATCAGCTCCTTCCAGCACTTTGATTCTTTATCTAATGATCAGAATGAGAATGATCAGATTTAATGCCCAGGTTGATTTATTGAAGCGATACAGACGACATACAGACACAGGAAGTACACAAAAATACAGGCACCGTGAGGATCATACAGAATAAACACAACAACATGCACAACATCGCATCGTCAACGCATCGCAACAACAACAACTCATCGTCTTTATCCCGTATACAGGACCACAGGGAGGGGGGGCCTGGAGCTTATCCCAGGAGACTGGATGAGGTGCCAATCCATAGCAGGGCACACACACACTCATTCACACACTATGTGGCAATTTGGGAACGGCGATATCAGACTCAGCTGCTGTAGAAGGGAAACCCACCACACACACAAGGAGAACATGCAAACTCCATGCACACACACAGACCTAAGGTGGGAATCGAACCCAGACCCTGGAGGCGCAGGGCGACAGTGTTGACCACTACGCCACCGCACCACCACGAAATGTTCATTTTTTTGTTGTTGTTATTGCTGCTGTTGTTATTGTTAAATGTATTTAATGTGTTTTGAATTCTATTTGTATTGTTTCAATTAAAAAAAAAAAAAAAAAAACACAATGTTCATAGATCAAAAATATGCAAGGTGTGTGCATGGGAGTTAAAAAACAATATGCATCTTGTATAAAAATAAATTAGTTTTGAGTGTTTTTTTGTAGTGCAAAAGTCTTGACCCCCTTCACATTTCTTCCTATTTTCTTCAGACGTTATTATATTTATAAAGAAGTCTTAAGAACAGTTCTCCAGACTTCTCGAAGGATTTTATTTATTTTATTTTTTACTTCTCATTTTGGCAAGTTTTCGTCTCTCATTTTCAGCCTGAACAATTGTGAGAATCCTGCTTTAGTCGTATGTGCTGAACGTCTCACAGGCTTGAGGAATTCCTCAGTGGTGGGCTACATTTCTCACGTGGACACACAGCCTCGAACCAACCCTCACGATCACGACAGGAAGCAGTTTGGTGAGAAGTGAACATTTTCTTTTCGCAGCGTCATGTTTTCCAGACGACAGGTTTCTGGAAAAGTTGTCCGAGTATACACACACACATACACACACACACACACACACAATACTGAACTGTAAAAAACAACTAGCAAACCTTACTTTAATATATTTTGAACAAGAGCAAATTTCTCTAATGTATTCATCTTACTACTGCAAAATGATAAATTAAATATCAATTATCCACCTACAGTATGGTCACAGTAGATGCTCCTTATTTTAAATTGTCCGGGTATCTTAGTATTTTTGGCTTCATTGTTCATTATTCATTCTCTGACAGAAAATAAGACTATATCAGCCTTGAAAAACAGATTCAATAGCAGTATAAGAGGAAACGCACCTTGTTCAGATGTCGTTTCTCACAATGTTCGACAGCTGGAATGTTAATGGAGAAGTGAGATGTATAGAAGACATACAGTAGCTTAAGAAGAAAACGAGGTCATTTAACTGCTGAGAAAAGCAGCACGGCTCATGTGAAAGACATGGGGTCTATTAAATAAAAACAGGAACAAGGACTTGACAAGTGTTTTTTGAGCATTATGAAAAATTATTAAATTATTTTGAGTGTAAAAAAAAATGGTAAGTTAACGGTGTGTGTTACTGTATGTAAAGGAATAACACACACTGGACCAATAACACACACCAGGGGTGGATCGTTTTCACATAACGTCAGTGATTACACTGATTCATTTGTTAATGAATGACACATCAAACTTTTCAACAATTTGTATTTATAGTTTTGTGTGGAATGTTTTTGATGTTTGTTCCTAGTTCCGATAGTTAGATTTTTCCGTGTGACTTGAGTTTGCAGTTCCAGTTCCTGTCATCTTTTGATACCATGAACAGGAACTTGCAGCTGGCACACTTAACAATGATGACACGGCACGGGTCTTCTCCCTCATCGGGTCATTCAGCCTATCTTTGATATCCAAGATGCCAGATTCTGTTACTCTTATTCTCTTGGTAATGGCAACGAATGGAGCAGGATCAGGACGTCGGCACTGCAGGTGTTGATGCAGATGGTGGATGATATGATGGGAAGGAAGGAAACCATCGACAAAGCCAGATCTCCATTTCTTAAAGTTGACACTATTCCCATTCCAGTTTTTTTTTAGGCTGCATCTACAGGAATGTTAGACCTTCCTCAAGTTACAAATCGAGCGTATCCACTGCTTTAGCCATGTCCTGGTAGCTGTATAAAGCCAGAGCAAACACCACAAATCCTTTGTTTGCCAGTAGAGCAGCTCACAGCTCACACACGCTGCCTCCTAACGTATACAGATCATTATGGAAAACATTATTATTATTATTATTGCCCAGTTATTGCCACTGATTTGAGCCCATATTGTTGAACTCTAGAGAAACATCAGGGAATAATGACCTGAAGTTCATCAGGTGCTGGAGATGAACTGGGAAACTAACCTGACCAGGTGGTACTGTATGTGCCTACTACTACTTCTACTACATTTAGGGTTTTGACCAGCAGGGGGCACAATATCATTACTAAAAATTACTTGTTGAACCCTGAACAGACCTCAGACATTATTATAAATATCACACAGGTGATATTACCCATTTTAAAATGACATTTCCAGTCTTCTAAAGACTTTTAGGATTATAAGGAGAGTGTGTGGGCTTATGAGGTCCGATAGCAATTTGATTTGTTTTTCCTGACAACAGATGCAGGCTATTCAACGATCTTCTTTTCTTACCCTGAAAATCCTCGTTTAAGGGGTTTACCTGAAAATAAATGATTAGCCCTTTTTAACAATTAAGAAACATCTAGATATGAAGAAAATCCGTACATTACACACGTTCGAATCACACACAAGGCCTTTATTCGCAACCTGGTAATAGTCCTGCAAGAAAGAAGGGACATTAATGACAATAGGTGACCTAGATAGTTAGGTACTGAGTAGCTTAATATACACTTTAATTAGAGGTTGGAAACAGAGTGATGGTCAGTGAGTGGTTGCTGGAAACAGTGCTGAGGGCCTGGGTGACAATGCAACAGCTTTAGGAGTAATGTTTTTTCAGATCAGTGCAGGGACTGGACGTACACCTATGAAGCCATCCAAATGATTATTATTATTATTGGAGTTGGAGAGACATGATGTCCTCAGATTCACATGCTGAGAAACAAACCTCCTGTTGCCATAGACTCTTTTTTTGTGTCTGACACAATGGGGGGTAAAATAAGTAAATCTTTGCTAGTTTTTATACATTATGATATTGTAATATACAAGAATCAGTAAGAGACTGATAAGCATCTGGTGCTATTTTACAGACCTTTAAGCAAAATAGAACTTGTATTCTCTGTTTTTATGCAGATCACTGTTTTAACTCTGACAGTGTCCGGAAAAATAAAGATTTATTTAAAGTAATGTTTGTGTGTTTTAATTGTTGTGGTATTGGGGCCAACTAATTTCTCTAAACGCTGAGTGAACTTTAAAAAAAAAAGCTGTGCAAAAAAATTTTTTTACAGTGTGGTTTTTGGCAACACAAAAAAATAAGCATAAAAACGTTTTTTTTTTTTTTTTTTTTTAAGTTTGGTAACAAGTTGAACAGCTTCTTTAAGTTCACTCAACTTTTACAGAAATTTGTTGGTCAAACAAAATATTTCACATTGCTGTTTAGTTGACATAACATTTAAGTTATCTCCTATTTTAGCCCAGTGATATAGTTGGCTCAAGTGGTCGTTTTTCTATAAAAACAAACTGTCCTAACAATACCCCAACAATTCAAACACACAAGCATTACTTAAGAAAACTTGATTCTTCCAAAACCAGTAAAAGTTTTGGACCAGAATTTGCTGGCGAAACGAAATATTTCACATCACTGTTTAGTTGACACAATGTGTACCCAGTTCAAAATCTTGAATTACAAGTTGACTCAACGTGTACTGTAATTCAAATATTTAAGTCAGCTCAAGTACTATTGGTTGTGGGCTCAAATAATTATATTTCTCTAGAGTTGACTTAGCCCAACTTTTACTCCAAAAAGGTAATTTGTCTCCCCTTGTAGCTGATGTAGTTGGTTCAAATGATTGTAAAAACAATCACACCACAAAACACCATATTTCATAATACTTAATGCTTCTTATTTCCCGGTCCGTGCTTTATTTTTTGTAAATATAGATACACATTTATATTTTTATCAGATAAAAAGAAACACATACAATTTCATGCCCTTTTATGATTTAGTGTCTGTTACTTTTTTGAATTCAAATCTTTCAACGGTCTTAACTGTCATTCAGATGAAACTTGGCCGATTTAGGTTTCACATGAAAAGACATAAACCTGAAAATTTTTATTTTTCTAAAATTTTAAACTGACAACAGATTTTTTTTTTTTTTTTTTTGGGGGGGGGGGGGGGGGGGTTTATCTTTAATTTTTCAAAGAACACTTTAATTTGAGCAAAAATTTTTACAGATTGTATGCGTATAAAAGCCTACACCAATTTCAGTATCTATACCTAAAAAATATCATAAAGAATTATTAATATTTTGCATTTTAAATGATTACTGTTTGAAGCGAGATAGTATAATGCTGAAAAATGTGGGCTCATATAAAATGCTGAAAATCTTTTGGGGCACATATAAATAAAAACTTGAAACTTTTTAGGGAAGTGAGAATGATCACTTCCATGTTGCATAAACTTACTGCTACTAGAAGTAGCATCTTTGGCCGCACACATTTTCTGTATTATATGTATACATTATACATAATAAAAATAAAATCACCACCAATACTGTATCTTGGCTGTATACAATATTCCTGTATGTTAAGACATATTTTGCTCCAGACGCTCTGCATTTCAGGTGAGTAAAAGTAAAAAAGTATGTTTGAAGGTGATGTGTAATTGGGGTATAAAGAATAAAAGATGGCAGTGTTAAACATTGCTCAACAAGAATAATTTGAGTTTTGTCCACACAATTTCATTCCTGAAAAACTTTACTAAAGGACTGATATGCCAAGCATGACCAGTATGTGTAAGAAAGCACTATTACTGTATTTCCTGAAAGATTTCATTCAAAGTCTAAATGCTGCCTTTTGAAAAAACAATGCATGTTCTACTGAAGCTGTAATACATTTTCCAGAAGATCTGAACTCAACCAAGAGAGCTTCAGAAGGAGAAAACTACAGTGTAGACATAAAAAAAAGTCTCTATAAACCCAGATCTGAATGTCCACTCACTGCTTAAAGTGAGGCTTTTACATAGTCAACACGGTTTAAGTGTTTTTTAAAAAACTCTTGAACTCTCCTCCAAGCGTCAACCTGTGCATCTGCCTGAGCTTTCGGTTCTCCCCCAAACTCGACTATTTGTCCCAGGGCAGAATGGACCCCGGACGGGTAATAGGGCATGTACGGGACTTCGATAAAATGCCCTGCTTTCGGATAACTCACCATTTCATAGTTTGCTTTTCCGTGTGCTTTGAGTCTGCTGCAAGCCTGCGACGCTAAAAAGGTGCTGTTCCAGTTCTTGTCATCTCCTGACACTATGAACAGGAACCTGCAGCTGGCACGCTCGATAGGGATGATTGCATCTCGCGTCTCTTCTGCTGTTACATCTGGCAGAACGTTTAGGATGTCAGCGATGCCTGATGGTGTCATGGTTATGTTCTGCATGTTGGGAATAAGCGGTGGGATCACCATGTCCCTATAATGGAGGGGGAACATGGTGTTGGCGTTACAGCCATTGATGCAGATGATGGCTGCAATGTTGGGAAGGAAGGAAGCCATCGACAAAGCCAGATCTCCACTTTTGGAGAGTGACAATATTCCCATTCCTGTTTTTTTCACCTACAAAAAAAACAAACACAAATACACAAATAAATCAACCTTTGGACTAGTCAGTGGGACTCATTTATCAATCTTAAAAAAAAAAAAGAGAGAAATAAATAAAAGATGTGTCTAAATTTAAATAAAACAGCACGAATGATTATAGTACATGTAGTCTTGTCAAAAATTAAAGTCCATTAAAGGTAAAGCTTGCAAAAAGCAGAATATACAGTAACAAAATGACACCTAAATGGTGAAATCCTGCGGTACTGTGGCTCATCCATTGCAGCTTTTGTTTTTAGTTTTGTTCTGACTAAATGATTAGTATTATTTGTTTTAAGGTATTCTTTTATTTCTTTCGAGTTATTATTTTGAGGATCATGTTAGTATGAAGTATGAAGTGACAGCATCATCTCTAAATAAAACTGCAATCAACAAGTACACAATTTGAAGCCTATGATTAGAAAAGTCCATGGTTGTTGGACTTTTGTTGTTTCCCAGTTCAGTCCTGTCTCACAGGCAGAGGTGGGGAGAGGAACCAAAAAATTTACTCAAGTAAGAGTAGCTATACAGTACTTCAAAATAATATTACTCAACTAGAAGTAAAAAGTAGGAAGAGTAAAAAAGTATTGGGTGAGTAACTAACATCCAATGAAATTGCTGAACTTACCACGGTTAGACGTTGAGTATTTATATGCTGAAGTGTCTGTCTGGTTTGAGAAGACACCCGCAGTATGAAGCTGTTCTTTTGCACTGTGTATAAGCAAAACATGCTTTGTATATGAGGCCAGCGGTGTTCATCCTCTTCTGTTGTAGCATTTGAGACAGATATCTCTGCTAATTTTGTGTTTGTGAGTCATGTGATTATTGTTGCTATGTCTGATTGTTGAAACACAGTCAAGTGGCAGGCAGCACGATGGTGTAGTGGTTAGCACTGTCGAGTTGCACCTCCAGGGTCTGGGTTCGATTCCCGGCCAGGCTCGATTCCCGTCTCTGTGTGCATGGAATTTGCATGTTCTCCCCGTGCTTGGTGGGTTTCCTCCGCGTATTCCGGTTTCCTCCCACAGTCCAAAGATATGCAGGTTAGGTTAATTGGTGTTCCCAAATTGCCTGTAGTCTGAAAATGAGTGTGTGTGTGTGCCCTGTGATGGATTGGCACCCTGTCCATGGTGTAACCCGCCTTGTGCCCTAAGTCTCCTGAGATAGGCTCCAGGCCCCCCGTGACCCTGAATACAGGATAAAGCGGTAATGACGGTAAGAGTAGTGTTTCTTTAAATTTTATTAAATTAAATTTTATTTGCATAATGATTGTCATTGTGTCCCGAGCCGGGACCGAGCTTTCCCCAAAAGGCACATAAAGCAACATCTTAAGCTCCAGTACTCGCCCCATGCCCACGCCACTTTAGTTGAACAGCTAATCTTATTTGTCTTATGGAATTTTTTGCCTTATATCATATTATTGATATGAAATGACCAGCTTATGCAACATATTCATTAAATTATGAATAATTCCTTTCAAAAACCTTCATAAGAAAATCAGTTCCTATATATAATTTTTAATGACTGCTACTAACCTTGGGGTGCACCTGCAGAAATGTTAGACCTTCCTCGAAGTACTCCAGATCGAGCTTGTTCACGGTTTTAGGCATGTCCTGGTAGCCGTAGAAAGCCAAAGCAAACACCACGAAGCCTTTGTTCGCCAGTAGAGCTGCTCGCGGCTCACACATGGTGCCGCCTAATGTATACAGATCTATAATTCCAGGGAACGGACCTTCACCTGTATAACACATGATAAGAGGTATTAGTACGTTTCATTAAACAAACTAAATAAACAAACAAACAGGGAACTATCACAGGTCCTGTTATTTCTCTTTATGTAAATGATTGCTTCAGAACGATTTGCTTCAGTTTTTTCATAATCTTTTCCACTCGTCTTTGCCGAGGGCGCCAGTAATTCTGGAGCTGACAGTATCGTTGAAAAGCTTATTTATTAAAATATGCTCTGTAGTCCTTCACACATTCCACTTTAGGGTAAAGCAAACCTCCAGTAAAACTGCAACTGTCAGAGGCCACAGTCGGTGCTGTAACAGTCAATCACAGCTGCGCCAATTTCCAGTGTTACTGATATAAATATTAATTATAACTTTGTTTTATGCATTCCTGTGTCACCTACATTTGTCATGTGGTTAAAGAGATAGATAGATAGATAGATAGATAGATAGATAGATAGATAGAACTTGGCATCGCATAGGACAGGTACTTAGAAACGAAATGCAGTTTAGCATCTACCGGAAGTGGAAATAGTAGTGTATATACTGTATGTGTTTCTCTCTATTATAATATTACAATAATAATATGATAATATTATTAATATCATATTAATAAAATATACATCATGCTATTTTTCTTTTCCTGATTTGTGTATACATTTTTGTGTTCAGGGTTATTATTCCACCAAATACTGATTTCTTAATGTTATTTAGACAAAGCATTAACACAATTTGTTTACATTTGCATTTTGTTTTATTTGAGTTATTAATGCTCTGCAAAAACTGCATGATCTTGGGTTATTTTGATGTGTTGTGATGATGTCATCTCTAAATAACATTAGTTATATTTAAAATATTTAGGATAAATATTGCCAGCAGTTCACAAAAAATTAAACAAAACTTAGATAGATAGATAGATAGATAGATAGATAGATAGACAGATAGATAGATTGATAGATAGACAGATAGATAGATTGATAGATAGATAGATAGACAGATAGATAGATTGATAGATAGACAGATAGATAGATTGATAGATAGATAGTTTAATCTTCTCTTAGATAAAAGGAAGTCAAAAAGGGTGGGAAGAGCCAGCTTGATGAACAGATTTTGATGAAGAACAGGTTAAAATCCATCCTGCCAAACAGCAAAATGTGTGAAGTATGTAAAATAGTTCAAAGCCTCCAAATTACCCAGATCTTAAACTGGTCGAGGATCTGAGGGATGTGCTGGACAATCAAGTTGAAATGCTTAATGGACTTCAACAATCTGCTACCACAGTCTTGGCCCCAGACACCACAGCACATTCGCAGAGGACTTGTTGAGTTCATGCCCCACCGTAGAGCTGTTTTGGCAGCACAAGTGCGACCTACATGATATTAGTCACGTGGTTTTAATGTTATGGCTGCTTGGTACATTTGACACGTGGTAAAATCCTACGTAGTTTACAATAACGTTTGTAAAAAAATAAATATTATATTTGATTTCATTTAGAAAAAAACATACTGCAATCCTATGATGCAAATTCTGCTCAGTTTAAAGAGGCAACCACTCATTTGCATAATAGCCTTCATTAAACCAGTTAACCTTGTTTTACCTGCAAATAAAAGGGAATATGTTTTGTTTTTTTGTTGTTATTGTTGTTTTTTGTTTTTAAATATGCAGAATAAAGGTGACATTTAAAGGTGAAAAGTACTTTGTACCATGACCACACAAGCTTGGCAGTACACCCTGTGACATACTTCCAGTGATTAAAAGTCCAAAGGTGAAAAGCGTAACTCACAGTCTGGAGCTCTGTCTGCAGCACACACACAATCAATGTTTCATCAGGTTACTGGTAAACTACAAACCTGCGTAGGAACCACCCGTGGACGGCGGGCAGCGATGTGAAAGACTCATGGCCAGTTATCACAAACACTTTGATTGTGGTTGTTGCCAAGGGTGGCACAACTACTTATAAGGTTTAGGGAGCAATTACTTTTTCACATAGTGCCAAGTAGATTTGGACAGCTTTTTCCCCCTAATAAATTAAATCATCGTTTTAAAACATTAGTAGTGTGATGGAGTTGTGTTCAGAAAATGTTTTCTTAAGATACATAAATCTGTTGAAACTTGTGATTCTCAAACTTCGGCCTAAAGACTGAATGAAGTGATCATGTCTAGCACAAACCAGTTGGTTAAAAAGCATCATTATCAAAGAATAAGATTTCAGCAGCTATTTGATAAATTATACCACGAGCAATCATCACGATACTTGAACCTGAACTGACCAGGCGGGATGAAGAGAGTCCCCCGTAACCTGCCGTCTCTTACAGGGACTCTCTCCACTCCATCAGCCATGAAGCGTCTCTCGTTGGTCCCCTGAGTGAGGACCTGTCCGTCTCCGCGCGCCTCGATGTGGACGAGGACAGGACTGGACGCGTCTCTCTTCAGCAGCTTCCTGTGAGGACTTTCTGGCAGCATGGACCAGAACAGGCCCATCGGCTCCACACCCGTGTAGGAGCCACCCGTGGACGGCTGGCGGCTCAGATCCACTTCTCCTCGCGCGTCTGCCTGGTACGTAGCGGCGGCCCGGAAAACAACGCCTTTGTCGTCCTGGTGTTTGACCCGGAGCTCCACGTGTTTCCCAGGAGGCAACGCGCTCAGTTTAATCTGAACTGCTTCATCGAAGAAGCAGCTGCTGCTCGGCAGGACGCGAAGCTGCGCTCCAGAAGA
>JAQKPX010000020.1:17463390-17477391 GCA_030068255.1 Clarias angolensis
GGTGTATGTGTGTGTGTGTGTGTGTGTGTGTGTGTGTGTGTGTGTGTGTGTGTGTGTGTAAAACACTTAAATCAATCTCCTTTTTTTTAATGTGGTCGTCTTAAAAATAGCACTACTCGTCCTTGTTAAACAGGCACGGACGCGCAGTGTCTCCGGGACATTTAGTTTTTGTTTTTTTTATGTGAGACACTGGGAACATTGAATTATATGAATAAATGATGGAGGAGGTAAGAGAAGGAGGGATGGAGGGATGGATGGGAAAGGAAGTGACACACTACAGTTTTTTTTCTTCTTTTTCTTCTGGAATTAATGTGTGTTTAGAAATATGATTATCTTGAGTTCGAGTCTCACAGGAGACAAGAGAGCAGAATAGAGTTTGTGGGTTACTGAGTGGGTGGGGCTATTTAGGCTCCGCCCCTGTCAAGCAGATTAAGGCTAGCCAATTAGATCGGCTGCCGGAGCGTTCATGCATGCAGCATGCGCGGACAAAGGTGATGTCGCTAATCTGAAATCGGACTCATTTTGCATTTCATGTTTTTTTATTTTTTATTTTTTTATTAATACCAATCCATCATGTTTTTCATTTACTGTAATGACCGTTTCAACATGTTCTAGACAATTTTGTCATACAGATGAAGCAACGAGCCTGACTTTAAATCTCTACGCTAACCACAGTGACGACTAAGAGACTCTGACCTCCAGCACTTCCTGAATTCTGTGCGAGTGTTATTGTTGCTCAGAGAGATTGAGATAGAAGTCTGGCAGTCCGTATAAGGCTTGTGAAAGAGGAACGATGTGAATCTGATCGTACTGTACGAAAACAGAAGCTTCAGCGAAACCTACCGGTGCGAGTTTCACGGACTTCGCCCGCATCGCGTCTTCTGGGACGCATTGTGGAATCTTGGCTCGTGTTTAGGATAATGTTTTTCTTTGTCCGGTTTTGTTTTTAGCCTGTAAACATGCCCTCGTGTGTGCTTTAGTGATGACCTTTTCTGCATCTCTAACTGTGGCTGAATAGTAAGGACCTCCCTGTGGTTATAGCACCCAGGAGAGCATGCGGAGAACTTCCCATGTCCTGCTTTACTGCTCACTGAAACTGTGAACCCATGGACCGATCCATCACAGAGATGTTTGGTGCTTCTCAGCTCTCATTCCCTATCAAAATGAAATCCATACTTTATATTTGGTTTTATTTGGTTTTGAATTGCACAGGATATGAAAGAACGGAAGCGAAACTGTTCTGTCAGGCTGAGAATGTAAAAAAAAAAAAAAAAAAAGGTAAAAAAAAAACGATTAAAGGTGCATTTGTGAAGAAAATGTTTGTAATGATTATTTATTATTATAATTTTTTTAATTCATAGTTCACACCCCAAATCAGCCATCTATACACAATAGAGAGAACACAAAGGCGACGTCCGCTGAATGATAATTATGTAATTACCTAGCTTAAAAATGTTTTGGTTCAATCCCAGTTCCTGGCAAAAAAAAAAAAGGAAAGGAAGGTTTATTTATATATAAAGAGATTTGATTTCAATTGAATAAAAAAAAAAAAAAAACGTTATTTATCCCCTCGGGGCAGTAAAAAAAAAATCAGTGCAAAAACCTTAAACATCTGAATAAAAAAAATGAAAATTAATATAAACTGTAGAGAAAAAGGTACGGCTTATGCAGATTAGTCTAACCGGTGTTCACAAATTGTCCCGTAGTGTGTGTGTGCGCGCGCGCGCTTTTGTGCCCTGGGATGGAATGGCACCTCGTCCATGGTCTGCCCCCGGTCTGTCGCGTCAGGATAGGCGCTAACGAGAGTCAGTGAGCGAACGAGTTTTTATTTTTCACATTTTCTTGCATGTTTAATGATGAAATCTTCAAAAACCATTTGGATATGAGATGAGGGCGATCTGAGTGAAACCCTAAGTGACCTTTGAACTTGATTTTAAGTTAAATCTGGAACTAATTTAGTTTTAAGAGGAATCCGGACACTCGTTAAAAGCTAGAAGACTTTGAACAATGCAAAATAACACAAGTAACAGTTTTTATTTGACTCCCTTCACGTCACATAAGAGAAAAGGACTGCATATGTCGCATACTTGACATAAAAATAAGCCAGTAAGAAAGTGAGTAAGGAGGAATAGCGCATTATATGAAAGAGGTGTGGAAGACAGGGTGAATGGGAGAGGAAGTTTTTTTTCCTGCACTGGTATTAATGTGTGTGTGTGTATTCAGAGATATGATTCGCTAAACTTTGTTATAAATATATAAATAAAGTTCAAATCCCACGGGAGTCGCAAGAGCGAAACTGGACCTGTTTGTCTGAGTGGGAGGGGCCTATGCAATCGCTTAATCAATCAACGTATATATAAATGTATATAACACCTTACAGCAACCTTAGTTGAACCAAAGTGCTTCACAGCATTAATGTAAATGACAATAAAATAGCAATAAAATATACAAAACAAAAACACATTAAATTAATGTCAAGTTAAGCCATTCTAAATAATGCTCATGTATACGAACAGCTTTGTTTCAGATGTAAAAAAAAAAGAAACTGCGTTCTGTTTTCCTTCATAAACGTCGATAAAATTGTTGTGGTATTTAACGAGTATCCAGATTCATCAAGAAACTACATTTGTATTCTCGAGCTCAGATGAATCAGCCTATACCAAGACTTGGTTTCAGTTTTTGTTGCAGCAGCAGCAGCAGCGCTCGCCGACACTGATTGCGCTCTGCCAGTTTCTCAGTAAACGTTTACAGAGGTTTTGCTTCCCATCAGGCGGTGGATGTGTATAAAACAAGCCAGATGTGCTTGAGCTTTAGCGAGGAACACTTTCTCACGCTTTGTCGTGGCTAGTTAAGATCCCCCCCCCCCCCTCTCCTTCTCTCGTTCAGATCTTATAAAAATAACTTTATTGAGCGACCCATTAGCGGCGCTCCTTCCTATTCTGTCTTAAGAGACCAGACCAGAAGTCCAGGCAGGGCAGTGACTTGTTTTTTTGCATTACATCTCATTTCTCTCTCATGTGACGTCTCAGCCTGCTTTGAGAGTCCGGAGCGAGACCAGAACTAGAACCAGGGCGTATACTCTCCGAGCGGCTGCTTTGGTGTGTTAATCACCGCAGCGGAGGAGGACGAGGACGAGGAGACATGTGTCTCAGCTGAGCACTCGCAGCGCCCTGTGTTTAATCAAGCTGCTTTTTAACGACCTTCCACCAGAAAAAAGGGTATCAGCAGTTCACGGGTTATTACACACAGCGGCTCTAATACCGCGTGCAAGAAATAAGCTCGGGAGGAATGAACAAATGCGTCGGAGCGTAATAGCACTTACGGCTAATGAAGCGGTGTTTAGAAACACTCGGATGTTGTGTCTTAATGGACGCTTGGAAAGAAAAGTGAAATCAGGCTCCCTGCATTTTTTTTTAGTTTGTTTACTTGCATGGTTTTTTAAAATTATTATTATTATTATTATTATATTCAGGGTAAATACACACATCACATGGGATTTGAAACAAACAAACACTCTTAAAAAATATCTCTGTGGTTGTTGGGGTTCCACATGCGCCCCTATGTGAGGTTTACTCCGGGTTTTCCGGGTTTCCTCCCATCTCCCAGAAACATGCCGGGGGAGAGGGGTTAGTTCGGATACAGCGCCCCCTGGAGCAGAAAGGGTTAAGAACTTTGCTAAAGGGTTCAACAGTGGCAGTGCTGAGGCACGAACCCTCCGACCTTGAGATCATTAGCTTAAGATATTTAAACGTTTGACCTTCTGCTGCCCCCTGTATGTGTGTATGTATGCATGTGTGTGTGTGTGTGTGTGTGTGTGTGTCTTTCTTGGTTGTTGTTTATACAGCCATAAAAAAAAACAAAGAAAGAACCTCAACGTCTTTGGTGGCAAGTCTTTTGTTTATTTGTTTATTTTTTTTAACCCCAGCATAAATTAGATCGTTTGAGAAACCTGGATGTGAGCCTCAGACAATTGAAAGTCCTCGATGGAGGGGAGGGGCTTTGTGTGCTGATATCATCCCTGTAGGTGGAGAAATCGATCTTGGAGAAACATTTGAACTCAGCAGGCAAGCAAATACAACCCTCCTTTACCTCCCCTCCCAACTTTAGCATCCTACGGGAAGCTCCGCCCCCAAACTCATGAGTTGTACTTAGAACTCAAAAACTTATCCTGAATAATATCGTCTCTTAATAACTTCTTCCTGCACGATGATTGGTCAGTTCATTTATGCGAGCACTGAGACTCTATCAAGGGAAACTGATGCAGGTAGTCCCCAACGTATACTAGTTCCGTTCTGTTTGTAAGTCGGATTTGTTCGTATAAATACAATGCAAAGAATAATAAAAAAATGAAGCACACATGTTTTGGCGTTTTGGTTCTGCTTTATACTCGTGTGAGACTGCGTCTGTAACTCGCTGACGCAGCAGGATCTTGTTCACGATATTTACTGTGCGCTTGAACGGACGCCGTTTTTGTCTCAGAGCTGTTTTCCACTGTATTGGACTGTGAGCTCTGTTTTGTTGAGTTTCCGAAATTAGGATTATTCACAATCAGGACGGCTTTACAGGACAGACATTTTCTATCATCCGGACTGATTCAGTGAAACCGATGAGGTCTATTTTTGTACAATACACCTGAGCTACGTCCACGATTCAATGGCATCTACGAATATTTGTAGAACCGCGGTGCGTTCGTATCTGCATAAATTCGTAACTCGAATGTTCGTAAGTCGGGACTTGCTGCTAATACTTTCTGAAGCGTCACGTGAAAGTGAAATAACGCAAGGACCGCTTTTTTACTTTGATACCTACAGCGTATCTGTCGTTTATTCATTCATAATCACACAAAAGGGCTACTCCGTACAGCCGAGTGTGCTTTTTTTTTTTTTTTTTTTTCTTTCCCTCCCAGGCCTATTTTTAGCAGCAGGTCGGGTGAAACGCTAACCCAGTGAAGCTGTGTGTGTGGTTAAAGGGCCCCTGTTCACATCAACGACGCGCTGTCGAGCCGCACTACGCTCCAGCATGGAAAGAGGCAGACTTTCAGCCTTTTGAGGTTTGTTTTTCCTGGAAGCTTGAAACCTGTGATTATTTGAGGTTCTTGTCTGCTCTGCAATCAGCAGACTGGAGTCTTAAATGAAAGGACACGGATTTCGAGAATTCTCTTCTAATAAGATCCTATATGTATATAGTTTGGTGTTCTGGTGATCTCGTTCTCTCTCACACACACAAACACACACACGTTTTGTCTCTCATTACAAAGTTCTTTCTCTCCAGGCATCAGAAGGTAAAAAAAAATAAAATAAAAATCCCACTCGTTCTCTGAGCCTCGGTTATTAATTTGTTTCTTCCTGTAAAGTTCTGCCGCAGCTCGACTCTGCCTGTTCGCATCCTGACGACGGGTAACGTGATACACTCTGCCAGCGCCAGAACTTATCGATGACTCAGAGTGTGAAAGAAATGTTTTACACACACACACACACACCAGCGCCACCACCCCTTACGCAAACACGGTTTTATGGAAGTAATTAACAGCACTAAATGTTCCAGAGAAGTATCAGGAACAACAGGTTTCCTCTTTCACCGTGCAGCTCGTTTCTGCTCGACAAAGCAAATGAAATATCACAGGAGTAAAGAGCGATGTTGCCGGAGTGAGACTTTTTCAGACATTGTGAAACAGTGTAGCATCGTTTTTGTTCCTGTAAACGAAGAATTTTTTTTTCCAGAAACGGTGGAAAGGAATCGTATTGGTTCCTTTCTTCCTGTGGAGTGACAGTGAAGTTTTATTATTACGATAAATTGAACCTGTCAGAGATTCCGTGTCCCCCAGCTATTATGAAGAGGAAAAAAAAATATTCCATATTTCTTCATCACTTGTTCAAAGCTACATTTAATTCTGGTGTAGCACAGTCGCGTAAATTTTAGTCTTCACCACCTGCTGCACTACACACATCTGGTTTAAAGAATGCTTTCTTAATCATGCAGATGTGTTAAACACAGATGAGACGCTGACGCAAAGATGTCGCCAGATGTTTTCCAGCGGTTTCTAGACATTTGGTCAAGATTGTAATAAAAAAAAAAAAACCGCTTGTGATTATCATCTCATTATTGATTATTTTACTTTTTAACATTAAACACATCTAGCTACTGTAGATAACTTGCCATATATTTTTATTATTATTATAATAAGGTCTTTGCAGAAGTCACTTTCTACCTGGTTTCCATGGTGACCGGAAAAACAATACAGATGAAACAATCCGTCATAAAAACCGGCCACTTGTCTCTTAAAATGATCGTAGAGGTTCGGAGGTGAACAAGAATCGAAAAGAGAGAGAGATGGAGAGAGACGGATGGATGGAGAGTCTGGTTCTCTGTGTGTGTGTGTGTGTTATGTTGGTGAAGGAGCAGATACGTATCGTGACTGTAGACCTGCTCCGCAGCTGCTGGCATGAGATAAGCGAACAGATGGACAGAGATCGGACATTTGGTGGAATAAAAAAAAAAAAGGTGAATGGTTTACGTAAGCGCTGGCTGATTTAAAAAAAAAAAAGAAAAAAAAAGTGTTATGCAATCTGCGTTCCTCTTTCCCAGAAAGACTTTTAAACGACGACCGTAAACGAAATGGATTTGGCGGTCATGATGTGCTCCTCTGTGTCGCGTGCTTTGGAACGTCTTCGTCTTCTGCTTAAATTTATTTTATTTTTTTTACTTGAAATAGTGATAACACAAACGTCTGATTGTTGAGATGATGATGATGATGATGATGTCTGTACGGACACAGGAGTCTTCAGTGTCAGCACTTTGAGTTTCTAAGAGCATTTTCACATTCGCCGTAGTGGATTCGTCCCGTGTGTCCCGGAGCGATTGCTCCTCTGCTCTCATGGTTTGCTCGCTGTTCTCAGGGTACGCTTGTGTATTTACTAATCACCAGTCACCTCGCCATACGATATTATCAGGATTCTTGGGCGTCGATTCGATTAAAAAATGCGATTCTATAAGTATCCCGATTCTATAGATTATATTCTTCAGGAAAAGAAAAACTTGTGAACGTCTGGAAGCCGATGGCCACCACTTTGAGCACCTCTTGTTTAATTGTAAAGGCCGAAGGTGTTTCTCGTATTAATCTCATGACGTCTCAGGAAAATCCGTATTTTTCAAGTGTGTGTACGTTTTTTGTGTATTTGTGTGGCACAGTTACAGTTATTTGATACGCAAACATTTTCGCTCTCGTCACGGTACGAGTTAGAAGCGACTCTGCCCCGTATTAATCCCGCGTGCGCCTTCAGCTGTCTCACCATCTGCCCGTGCGATGCGCGGCGGGTGACGGGCGCTGCTGCTGCTCAGGAATAGCCGAGTCAGCTTTAAACACGTGTCGCTGCGGCTGCAGTAGCGAACAGACGCGAGCGCGCAGGGTGTCGACACCTCTGAACCCAGCTGCCGAGGAGTAAAGAGCTAACACAGCTTTGTGTGTGTGAGGGGGTTTTAACCTTCGAACAAACTCCTCTCTGTCCTCGACAGCAGCCACAGCACATTCCAGGACGGGGACAAGACACGAGACAGGCTGACAGACAGGAGCGCTACTGCTTCGGCTGCCTCTCACATCTCCCCCTCTATGTGTGTGTGTGTGTGTGTGTGTGTGTGTGTGTAAACCAATAGGGAGGTATTTCTGCCCCGCAGATGTCCCTGCGGGTTGAAAGGGCATCTGACCCACACCGGTGTCAACTCCCATCTGTCACTTCTCGAGCAACAATAGAGATTTCCTCAGTCGTGTTCCAGATTGAAGGGCACACGTGTGAGACGTCGCACCCCCCTCCTCCTCCCTCCATCCATCCATTCTTTTATTCTAACGGTGCTGCAGGGGGAGGGGGAGGGGGTACGTTGGGGGCGTGAGCTGGCGACCCCCGATCGGTGAAAAGACTTAACGAAGAGCATGTGGCGCGTGGTTTATTGTCTGTGTGTGTGTTTTCTTAACTGAAGACACACTTCAGAGCGAGACTGATTTGCATATGTGTGTGTTTGAACAAGTCCGTGTAATAAAAATACGGTTTATCATAATGAAATCACAATCGATTCTTAGGAAATTAAGTATAACTCGGTTAACATTAGATCAGTTTTACTGTTGGAAAAAAAAAACCACACCTTGCTACGACCACTTCTGCTCATGCGTCGTGTTTGCGTCGTTTGAGGAGATTCTCCATACTGTAGTTTACATGTCCTCTAGTGGACATGTCCGTGTTAGACGCATATGGAAACTCAGACAGTGGTTGCGACTTCAGTTTGACTCTGAAGTGGGAAAAGCGCGTCGTTTTCGACATCTGTTTGTGTTGCCTACAAAGTGAGGGGGAGGAAAAAATACAACACAAAAGCACCGCCCCCTAAATGTTGTCAGGTTTTTACTGTTGTTTTTTTTTTAAAGCAAAAATCTATGACACTATCTTTCTTCTCAACGTTTTCTCGATGAGTGAGTTGGACGTTCAGGTGGGTGGTGGTGGTGGGGGTGGGGGGGATACTTTTAGGGACCCAGAATTGTTTCCACGGACATTTCTGTTCTGTTTTGTTTTTTTCAGTGAAAACATAATCAGTCGTTCCAGGTACAGGAACCGAGGGAACCCGTGTCTCAGAGTACTCTGGTACGGATTGAATCAGATACAGAAGCTTGATTAACTAAAACTTGTGACTTTCTGTACTTTGACTAAGAAAAAAATAAAGAAAACATCTGCTTGTCGAACTGTAGTTAACTGGAGTTCATACTTCTTCCTACTTCTTTCTCGAACATAGTAGTTTTTGTTTGTTTATTTTATTATTGTCTGTTTTATTGTTTCATGATCAAAATAAAGGATTCAAAATCAACTAGGTAGATTGATAAAACCCCTTCAAGTCAGGAGGCGTGTTAGCTGTCTAGCTAGCTTGGCGGTAACAAAGAAAACTTTGAGAAATCCTGCTAGGGAAGTCATGAAGGCTGTCAGTTAGCTCTAGATTGTTGCTAACTAAAGAGGTAAAAAAAAACGATGTCATCCTTAAGTGCCAATTTCTCTTGTCCAAGTTGAGTCGAGCACAGCGTTTGCTAATCACGTGCAACATAAACGTGTCCACTAGGGGGCATAAAATCTGAACGTAAATATCTAAGTGAAAGCATACATAAATATTAAAATTGACAAGGGAAACGGGTTTTGTTTTTGGTCACAGTTTTTATGATTTGTTTCCGCTAAAGTTTCACATTTCAATATAGATCACTCAGTATCAATAAAACAATATAATAAAAATAAATAAAAATATCAATAAGAAACTGTGTGTGTGCGGCGAGTTCCTGACTTTCTGTTATCTCACCACACATCAGTACATTGGTGCTCAGTCAGACACGTCACACTGCTGTTAAGGATCAACATCATGTACAAAAAAACACCCCTCACACACACTTTAGGAACGTTAACTGGAGAACTAGACGTGTCATGTCATCAAATCAAATTGTTTTCCTCAGGACGAAGCCGGATGTTGCAGATGCACTTTGGAGATCTGAATCAGACAAAAAAAAAGCTGACTAAACTTTTAGATTGTTTATTTGTTTATCTCCAGCTCAGCGTTTCCTGCACATGCCGGATTTCTTGCATTTCCTTTTTCGTCCTGATGTTTAAAACAAAATAAATAAAAATTTTGGATGATCAGACATGTCTAGTCTTCTGATTACGGTTTTAATATATCACACAATCTCAGGATTAACTAACACACACTCATGCATTCTGACTCATGAGTGAGCATGCCGAGTTAAATGCTGCCATGTTGTGTATGTGTGTGTGTTTGTTTACACGGTGCTGATCCAGGATCAGTCCTGCGTGTAGCTGCGGTGCCTACACAGCGCTGATGTTCTGGGTCGGAGAGCCGAGCGAGTGAGTCAGTAGCGTGGGTCTGCGCCAGTGTTTCTGCCAGGGCTAGTTCTTTTCTGACAGCCACGTCTGTCCGTGAGCATGTGCGAGAGTGTGAGTGTGTGTGTGTGTGTGTGACTGTGTTAAGCTCTGCCTGAGATTTGTTGTCCCGTTGGAGATGATGAGTGCATGTGGAAACCTGCCTCCTATCCAGAATTCCTAGCACAAAGCCTCCACTTCGGCACTATTCACAGGGTTGTGTGTGTGTGTGTGTGTGTGTGTGTGTGTGTGTGTGTGTGTGTGAGACCTCTGGAGCTCTAACTCAGACTTCTGACACTGTTTTTACAGTTGTCCGTCTCTTGAAGTGTGTTTCGCAAGATTACACCAGGCTAGGGAGTTAAAAACAAAACAAAAAAATCATAATTTTGAGAATTGTTCTGAACGGACAGAGACGACAGCTGCCTTACAAACAAACAACAAGTAAATAAACTCGGCTAAAATAAGAATATAAATAAATAAAAGGATTGGAATTAGATTTGGACAATATTTTTTTTCTTTTAAGAAAAGATATAACTGTCTATTTCTTCCTGCTTTTCATATATAATAAGTTTTTTTTTGTGCTGCGTTAAAGGATCGCGTTTAACTTCAGTCAGATGTAAAATCGTTTGAAATTACACACTAGAGATGAGAATTCTGAGTTAGACTGCTGATGCCTGTGCTGGCGTTTATCCCCTGATTTTGTCTCAAGCAGCTGTTTTAAAGAATTAAAAATACAGTATGTTCCCGACTTATGAACGAACAGGGAGTGTGGGAGAAATGTGTCGGCCTCACCGGTTTCAATGAATCAGTCCGGGAGCACGATGATAAAAAAAAAAAAAAAAAGTCTGTCCTGTAAAGCTGTCCGATGGTGAATAATCCAAATTTTGGAAAATCTTTACAGTCCAGTACAGTGGAAAACGTCTCTGAGACAAAATGGCATTCGGGATTCCTGTCACGATTTAAAGGCGCAGAGACAACACTGTTACAATTAACGTGTGAGATTTATTTCCTTAGGTGCGGTTATGATTTTTGGCCACATGATGGCAGTGTGGGGAAAAAGGACAGAGATTTAATCAAGTGGATTGGTGTGCTTTACATTGTATATTCATGTCAAAGGCGTATAAGACTCACTTTGGCGGACTTAAGAACAAATCCGACTTACGTACGTGCTTTGAGAATGGAACTTGTTTGTAAGTGTTCGTTAGATACTTTAGTTTTTAGTACTTGTGTAAGAGTTATAGCTGTTCGAATCGTGATGAATGAACGATTGGTCTTAAACCTGAGATTTTTTTTTTTTATGTTAATCAGCTCTACTATGGTATTTTTTCATGTACCTTTTTGTTTTTTTTTTACGTGTTTGTGGGACGCACCAAGCAGCATTTACTGATCACACCACAGGAAATGAAACCTCGACTGAAATTTCCCCACAATAAATAATGCAAATGTTTAGTTCCTGTCTAGAGTTTTACCTTTTCTGGGGCTTTTTTTCTTGTTGGACGTGTCAGACGTTCCGGTTTCAGTTAATATTGTCACACGAGTCCTGAAACTGACCTTTTTGTAATTACTCAGACATGCCTGTATACTTCTTTCCTTTTTTTTTTTTTTTGGTTAACACTCTCACACACACACACACACACACACACACACACACACATCTGATTCACACCTTAGATATAAACATGAAACTTGACTAATTTTTTTTATTACTTTGCTTCTCTCTCTCTCTCTCTCTCTCTCTCTCTATATATATATATATCTTAGGATGTTTGTTTCGTTTTACACACACACACACACACACACACACACACACACACAGCGAACAAATTCAGCTGGTGGGATCCCCTCTGGGAGAAGGTGTGTGTGTGTGTTAAAGGGTGCGAAACTTTATACTTGTAGCAGAAGAACACGGAGGCCCATATTTTAGTTTCTCTCTCTCTTGCGCAGGAAACCCACCCACACACACACCACTCCGTTCTCTGTGCCATGCAGTGTGTCGAGTCGCGGTTAGGTGTTGGAGGCATGTTTGTACTTCCTGAGTACAGAAACATATTTACACCCTGTATCTCCATCAGCACACCCCGTGCAAAAATCCTTTTGTTTGGGAAAGTCTGTCTGTGTGTGTGTGTGTGTGTGAGAGAGAGAGAGGCGTGAAGAAATACAGGCTTTAATGTCTAGAGGATTGATATTCTTTCTTTCTGTCCTCAGGGATTTGGCTCAAACGAGTGGCCTAGAAAAAACCACACACACGAAGTCAAAACAAAACCGCGCTCAGGTTAAAAATCCGAACCCTGCGGATCAGATATGATGCAGACGTGTCGAGCAGCGTTTAGCACCGCAGAGCAGTGCATCTATTTTCTGATGAGTGTGACGAGACGGGCTTTACCACGGTTACATTTTTGGTTTAAGTGCAAATCCTCCTTCTGCGTGTATTTCAGACAGACGCTGTCCAGACGTCCCCCAGAAAATAAAATGAGGAAATTGCATTTAGTCTGCACACACACACACACACACACACACACACACACACACACACACACACACACAGAGAGAGAGAGAGAAAAAGTAGGGTACTAAACTAACTATCTTTTTGCCAAGAAAGACTAATAATAAAAGAATTAATCAATTTAAAGAAAAAGTTAATTCTTTTTAAAGCAGCGTTGCCACGTCCATGTGTACGTGAGTGCAGGTTTTAACTTTTTTTGATCTGTCACTTTTCTTTTCATCAGGAACGTGACTATACGGAAAACATCTTTCATCCTGTGCAAAAAAAATTCATGCCGAGGTTCAGATCTCACTGATCTAGTTAGAGACAATATCCTTCAAAGTCACCGTCGGTTGAAGACAAATTTCCCAGGATGCTCTATATGTTTTTTTTTGTTGTTGTTTGTTTGTTTATTGTTACAACAACTGCTTTCACTTTAAAGTAAACTTTAAAAAGACGTGAGTTAATCTGTTAGGTTGGGATTTCAGGACACCAGTTAACTCGGCTCTGAACCAGTGTTTGCAAGATTCTGTTTTTTTTTTTTTTTTTTTTTAAACATGTCTTAGAGTTAGGAACCCTGTCTACAGCGAGGCGGTGCACGCACACACGCGCGCACGCACGCACACACACACACACACACACACACACACACACACACACACACACACACACACAGTGGTAAATCAACACGCTAATAGTGTGTGTTAGTTTCTTGCCAAGAGAAATAAACTCACAGGTGACAACAAGGTGAAATTACTCGTCTTTTCATTTCAGTACTGTATATTTTGGCACATATTGTATTTATACGTTTCATCCCGTGTGTGTAAAGAGTGAATTATTTTGTAATTAGTTTGTTTATAAGTAGTAATAATAATGGTGGATGAGAGAAACATGCTGCTTAGTAATAATGAAGTTAAATGTTAAGTATCTGAAGTATTTAAAGTTAGTTTGTAGTGTTTAAATCCATCAATGTTATAATGAACGGGCTGCATTTAATTATTTGTTAGACTTTTTAAAAAATTTTAACAAAAATTTTGGGGAAAATGTCGTATAGAATGGGGATATTTATAAAAAATCATGATGCGTATAGAATGGCAGTTTTAATCGAATTGACATAGTGATGACGTCGTATCGAGGGGTGACTGCTGATTTCCATCCCTGGTCTTTATGTTGAGCTTTAGCGATCCGATGAACAACCCGAAAGCATCTGTTCCTAAGAGGCGCGTGAAGGAACGCCCTCGCGCTGAATCATTTCCATAGAAAATGCCTGATCTAGGCAGCGACTCATTCCTGGATATCATGACCAAGAAGGAAATAAGAGCGAGTTTGAGCGAAAGTTCTCAAACACTTTGGAAAGAAGCTACAGATGGATCAATAAGCTCGTCAGCTCTTTATTTTTTTGTCAGTTATTAAACATGAATTTCCTGTGAAACAATGAGGAAGTGATCATGTGGGCGGGTCCAGGGTGTGTGTGTGTGTGTGTGTATGTGTATGTGTGTATGTGTGTATGTGTATGTGTGTGTATGTGTGTATGTGTGTGTGTATGTGTGTGTGTGTGTATGTGTGTGTGTGTGTATGTGTGTGTGTGTGTATGTGTGTATGTGTGTATGTGTGTATGTGTGTATG
>JAQKPX010000020.1:17477491-17487500 GCA_030068255.1 Clarias angolensis
TGTGTATGTGTGTGTATGTGTGTGTATGTGTGTGTATGTGTGTGTATGTGTGTATGTGTGTATGTGTGTATGTGTGTGTGTGTGTGTGTGTGTGTGTGTGTGTGTGATACGACACTCCTGATTCATGCAGCCACCTTTAAACTATCGTGTCATTCCGAAGACGTCACTCAGTGGAAAAAAAAAAAATGTTTTGTGCGTGTGAGATTTGTACGTCTTTGAGATGCGTTTGTTTGGGCTGCGATCCCAAAAAGTGGAATCTGGATATGAACTTAAAGTGTGTAAAGTTGGACCAAGTAGAAAGACATTAATGTTCCTTCGTGCATTCGATTTAGAAATACATTATAAACCGAACAAAATGTTCTCTTCACCCCCCCTTTTTTTTTTTTTTTTTTTTTTTTAAAGTGACGTCCGTACAAGTCGAACTGGTTTGTGCTGGAGAATTGTGTAACACCAGTATCGTCCATGATCGCACGCTCATGCCACTTCTGTGCCTCTTTATCTTTTTGTTGGCGTGCCAGTTCTCCCATACTCTTTTTTAAAAAATTTTTTTTAATTTTTTTTAAAGTAAGCGTTCAGTTGTCTTCTTCAGAGGCAGCGAGGTTTTTCTGCCCGACCTGTCCAGACACGCTCCAGCAGCTGGCCTGCTTTCATACCCTTCCGCAGTTCTGCGATTCTTTTCATCACGTGTTTCTCCTCGGTTTGAGTGACTCATGGAATGTTGGAGCCGAATTAAGAGAGACGGGGAAGAGCTTCAACTTTTTGCAGTTTTACGAAATCTCATCACACACAGAGAGACATGTACAGTATGATGGCCGGTTCGTTTGTTATGTCTAAGCATGTTGTTGTTGTTGTTGTTGTTGTTGTTTTATCCCACAGTGTTAACGATGATGTATTACATTAACACTTTGATCTCGAGCACCGATGAGGGCGATTTAAAAATCCAGATAAGTCCATGTCAGGACATTTAAAGCACTCTTCTTTTTTTTCTTTTTTTTTTTCTTCTTCTTCTTCTTCTTTTTTTTTTTTAAGCATGATGCAAACACGAGCACAAAGACCTTTTGGTGAGGCGGGGGTCTCGGAGGACGACACGGTTCAGTGCTTTTGTCTCAGTTTCAGGGAGATTAAGGATTATGAGTAGAGTCTAAAGGATTCAGTGGGAAGATGATGCCTGTGCAGATGTTTTCTCTTTCTCTCGTTTTCTCTCCTCAGGCAAAACCACTTGAACACACACACACACACACACACACACACACACACACGCACACACACACCACGCCATAACAATCTCCAGACTCATACACACACACAACCTTGTGTTACGTTTACATGATGTGACTAAAACCAGACTTATACAATACAGATGGTCCCCGACTTACGAACATCCGAGGTATGAATTTCCGCAGGTACGAACTACATTCGTAGATGCGCACAGATCACGGAAGTATTGTTTATTTCTAAACAGTCAAATGTTTATATTGTATATATCGTGATAATATATTATTTAAGGTTATGTTGTGATGTGTGTGTGTGTGTGTGTGTGTGTGTGTTCCCTATGTGATAGTAATGCATTCGCTCTTCTCCTGCTCGACCCTGCAGGTTGCTCCAGGCCCTCAGCGGTGCTGCATGGCCGAGGAAACCTCACCGAGACCAACCGCGGCTCCTTCTCCATCGGCACGGTGCTGCAGTACAGCTGTGACCCGGGATACACGCTGAGCGGAGAGAGCGTCATCACCTGCACCGCACCAGGACGCTGGTCCTCCGCCACACCGCACTGCCTCAAAAACGACCGTAAGTCTCCTACAATCACACACACACACACACACTGAGGAGGTTAGCAGATTGGGTCAGCGTGGACAATTAGGATTAAACCCTGACGAACGTCTCCTTCTTTAGATAAATATAGCAGATTCATATTTTTTTTATTATTAACACATAAGGTTTAGGATGCACACACACACTTTTAAAACTACATTTATCATATACTGTATCTAGATTGTGTGGGTTTTTTGTTTTTTGTTTTTTTCCCCAGTGGTTCAGTTTCTTTTGTAATTACCTCACTTTGTCATTACACTTTTCTTGAAGTGTGTATACATTTTTTGTTTTTTGGCTGACTTTTTATATTAATTATACTGTTTAATTACAAATATTTTATTATAATTGCAATTTTTAAAAATGTTTAACAATTAAATACATTTTATTTTATTACAAACATAGTTATGTTTTACTTATTATTTTATATGATTCATTTTTAGAATTTCTTATGGATTGTATTTTCCTTATTGTATCTTTTTCTTCTTAATTTTAAGAAAAAAATTAATAAAGATAGCGCAGAAGATATTATTATTTATCAGTATTCAATTATAAATTTTATTTTTAATATATATTTATTAGTAATTATTATTAATTATTAATTATGAATTATTATGAATTATTATTATTAATTATTATTATTAATCATATATTTTTACTGTTCATTATTTAATTTTTTTTACTATTAATTATTACTATTATTTATTTATTTTGTTATATATTTTTTTTACCGTTCGTTGTTACTATTATTATTATTATTGTTATTTTATTATTAATAAATAAAATAATTTAATTAATAATTAATATAATATAATAATTAATATTTATTATAATTATTAAATTATTGTATGTGTTCCAGTGTGTCGTCCCCCGAGTCAGCCTGAGAATGGGGGGTACATGTGTCACCCCTCCCCCTGCCCCAGACTGACCGAAGGCACAGTGATCGAGTATTTCTGTGATGAAGGCTACACGCTGAAAGGGTACAGGTACCACACCTGCAGGAACGGAGACTGGGACTCGGCGGCGCCCATCATCTGTCACGTGGGACAGGGTAAATATTTCTGCAACACACACCACACACACACGCACTCATATATACACACACACACACACACACACTTAAAAAAATAAACTGTCTGCTGTGTCGTTTAGGAATCGGACCCGTCCTGGTTATTGTTTGATTATTTTTAGCTCCGGCTTTTATTTCCTAATTTCCTTTAACACGGAATAACTTCCTGTTCACTATAAGTGCTCACTACATAGGGTTTAAGTCTATAAAAGCAATATTAGACAATGTCTTCTAAGATGATCACTGTAAGGGTTGTTAAACCTATTTTCATATACCAGAAATTTTAATTGATTGTTTTTAAGAAAAAAATGTTGAATGGCATGATTCCAGCTTCATTTTTTTTTTTTTTTTTTACTCCTACATCAATCAACGAAGCTCATTCAGCTGAAAAGTCTAGCTGGGATCAAATCTTTTTTTTTCTTTTCTTTTTTTTTTTTAAAACCTTTGAATATGTGAATAGGATGCAAATTTGCAGTTCGGTCAGACAGGACTAATTTTGCGTGCACAATTTATTCCCTCCAGCTGTTTTTCTCATTATTTTGTGTGTTTACGCCTCACAGGGAAAGAAGAGCGCTCTCTGGGTATGCCAGCTCTCTCAATCATGGCCTCCACTGCCAGCTCCGTGGCCCTCATCCTGCTGCTGGTCGTCCTCTTCGTCCTGCTGCAGCCCAAACTCAAATCCTTTCATCACAGCAGGTCTGACTCTGACCTTCCCGAAACACGGTTTAAGAAAAGTTCACACGAAGCCAGGAATTTTACTGAAAGAGCAGTAATGAGATGAGATGACCTGTGGCTGTATTTAATAAGATGTTGTTTTTTACCAGTAATCGGCTGTCTCTCATGCATAATTAAATGTAAAATCTTATATATTCTGGATACATTACACGTCAAGTGAAACATTTGTTTTTGTTTCGCCATAGACGTGAGCAGGGCGTGTGCGGTCAGGCCGCTTCCCTCGTCGTAGAAGGGGTTCAGGTCTCTCTTCCTTCCTACGAAGAGGCGGTGTACGGCAGCGGCGGGGCGGCGGCTCCTCCCCCGGAGTCCCGAGTGAACATCGTGCTCTCCGAGGGACCGCAAACGGAGTCTCCGGCTTCGGAGCTCGTCCAGTCCCGACCCGAGCCCGACCTCCCCACCACCTCCGCACGCTCCCGTCACTCCGAGACCGCGCTCGTTCACCAGGACCCCTCCACTTCCTCCTCTCCGTCGACCTCCTCTTCCACCTCCACCTGGGTGTCGGAGCAGCGCGGGGCGGCGGCGGCGGCGCGTAGGCCGAGCAGCGACCAGCACAGTCTGCTCTCGCTCACCTCCGTAGAGGAGTATGGAGACGGTACGGCTCTGAACACTCACACGCCCTTTGACACCGAGTGGTTTTTATTTATTCATGCATTTTGTTTTTTTCCCCCCACACAAACAAAAAGGACCATTCTGAGAAAGGAATGCATTCTAATGTTAATTGATGTAATATGAAATCCATTAAAAAAAAACGTACAGATGCTACAGTTGTATACGTAGATAATTCTAAATCTCTTGTCTGTAAGATTGTAGTTAATTATAGAGCTTCCTGAATGTTCCATCCATAAGTGATCTGCAATTCAGACATACTTGTGGTCTGAATACCTAGTCTGTGGTTAGGTAGCGCCCCCTTGTGCTAAAATGTATATTTTATTGGCAAAATATGGAGCATCTTGTATTATTTTCTGATTCATTCGTTATAGGCAAAATTGAGTGCGGTTCGTCCGTTCTAATCACTAAAAAAATCATCTTTCACAGTCTGATTCACTTAAAGATTGATTCAGACTGCACAATAAATAAGAAGAATATTCATAAAAATGATGAGTAATGCTGTTATTGTCTTGACCGTGCACATCTTTTTATTAAAAATAATAATAATAATTTTGCCTGTACTTTGCTGTAGTGACTTAAAAAAAAAAATCTGTTTATTTTAATATACATTCTTACATATGTGAGAGAAATTTTGAGAATCACGTGTGGTCTGTGTCAATACTTGAAAAAAAAGTCATATTTCTTTAAGGTTTGTGTCTCGGTGTCAGATCTTCCACCAGACAGAGACATCGATGCTGGGCGGAGTCTCGTTAGCACGACAAGCTTATGTGATACTTAATATTTTTTGTCGTATTAATTGTAAAAGAGAAAAAAGATGAACTTATGATGGATTTGTTCATGGCTGTCTAACAGATTCCACAGCAATTCATTTAAATATACACGAATAAAACGTAAATGTCATTCTTTATTGCGTTAAAAATTAAAAGCACTGTTGCACAACCCACTTTAAGTTCAGTTTATTGCTATGACAATAACTCTATTGCTATAATAATATACGCATCCGTCCCTTTCACCTCATTCTGCTTTTCTCTTTTTTACCTCTATTTTGTTTTGGATATTAAGCACTACCATTTTTTTTTCTTACAGTTTATATTTATTTACAGATATTTTTCTATTTTATACGGACTTTTACTTTACAGATTTTATACAAATTCATAAAAAATTTTTTTTTTTTTTTTCTCTGCGTGTTTTTTTTTTTCTCTTACTATAAATAAAGTTTTTTTTTTTTAATTAAATTGAAAAATAATACGAATTTATGCTGTCTAGAAGAAACAAAACACTCTGTCGCAGAACACAGATCACCTCTGTCGTGTCACTGATTATTTTCCCGTAACGGCACGACAAAAACAATATTTCTTACTCTCTGACTTTGCCTCAGTGACGGTTTATTCTTCTTTTCTGTTCAACAGATATCCCTCTGCTGAAGGAGGCCTGAGACGGCGCACACAGAGCGTCCTCCTGTCTGTGGATGATGACCAGGACTGTGGCTCCTCAAGCTTTTTACCAAACCCCCTCCCCGCCCGCCCATTGCTGCCGTACAGAATGCAGGAGTAACCAAATGCCTCTCGATTCGACCCGACCCTTCGAGTTCTCTCCCGAACTCTCCGAGCTGCGCCGTGTAATCGCTCATCCTTCGCCATCGTACTCCACGCGCTGCCACCTCCTCCCTGAAAACTACCGCAGCGCACAGATGCTATAGAATATACAGGATCATGTATGACACACGTACCTGCAGGCTGACGTTCACCAATCCCGACGGCGTACTAACAACCACTCGTTATCACCATCAGTGACTCTCTGACCTCTGACCCCATAAGGTTAACTAAATCAGGATGGGTTTTAATTTTAAATGCTGCATGAGCTGTGCATCTCGATACACCGTCCCTCCGTCCCCTGCCTTCCAACCTAACACACACACACACACTCACGAGAGCACGCATGCTGCACATGATGGACGAGCGAGATACAGGGACGAACTGCTTCACATAGTACTGTATTCAAAGACATGCTTGCCTTTATTTTCGCTGCAAACTCTGCGCGTGTGTTTTTTTTGGCTTTAAACGTTTGACTGAACGAAGAGGGCTTAAAAAAAAAAGTTTATTTTTTATTTTGACTCCACTTAGGATTTGCAATTTTACCTCCCCTTTTTTTTCCCCTTCCCACTGAGAGATCATCATGTGTAATATCATGTCGTATCATATCGTATATATAGAACAAATCTTGGGTTTGTTTAGCTTTTAAATGTCTCCGGGTTGTTCTTTGGTTGTCCGCGTGTATGAGGTGAGCTAAACAAACAAGACGAAACGTTAAAAAGTTACAATTGGCGACAACCGTGTGAAGGGGTGGACCGATCCTAATTATACGCCAAGCGATATTTCATTTTTTAATTTTTTGTTTTTACACAAATGTAAAAGGTAGAAAAAATCTACTTTGCAACCCTGAAAAGAAAAAGGAAAAAAAAAAAATACACAAATGGTAAACGGTAAAACATGTTGGGTTTGCTTTCCTAAAAAAGAAAAAAGAAAACATTTAAAAGATTTTTTTAAAATTTGCCTAAACGTGCCACTTTACAATTGGATCATACGTCATTCTCCTTGCTGTAAAGCGACGTGAAGCTACTGTTTTTTCTTTTCTTTTTTTAAATCTCACCAACTGCCTCACAACGCGCAAAAGCAACGATTATTGATAGGAGCTTTTTTTGATTTCCCTAGTTTTGTTAATTATCCTGAGGGAATTCTAGATAATACTTCCAGACTGTAGCCAACTAAGGAAAAAGTCGGCAGTTTAAAACGAGGCGTTTAAGCCAATGGTTATGTGATTCACCAGGATTCACCCAATACGATATTATCACGTTACCCAGGTGCAGATTCGATTCATATTGCGATTTCTTTATTTTTTTTTATATATATATCCTGATTTGAACAGTTTAGAGCACACACCCCCTGTAGGATCATGGAGGAACTGCAACTTTTTACCATTTCAAATGCAAATATATATATAAAAATTAAAAGATACATTTTTCTGAATTATATTTCAGAGTCGTCGCGGCGACCTGTGGACTGGCACTGGAAAGAATCAAGAAATATAACTGAAACTGATTTTTTTTTCTTCTATCTCTATTAGACAGGTTAAATACTGTCTTTTCGCGTGCAATGATTGAATACTACGTTGTAAAATTTTGCCGGAGATATGATAAGAAGATGATAAAGAGTAATGCTGAATAAAATAGCTTTTTTTTTTTCATTTGCACAAAATAATATCATCATGCTTTTGATTTAAATGTTGCCAGTAAATCTTATTTCCTTTCCTGCGTAACACATCTGAAGAAAGTGTGATCCGCACAGTTCTTCCTTTGTGTGTGTGTGTGTGAGAGAGAGAGAGAGAGAGAGAGAGAGAGTGAGTATGTCAGCGCTTCCTCCATGACCGCAGTGACGTGGTTTTGCTCGTTTAGACTCCCAGCCATCATCTGGATTCAGACTTCATGATAGCATTAACACTTTTGTCACGTATATTTTATTTCAGTTTAATTTATTAGCTTTTAAAGCACTAACGTTGATAATAAATGTATGATTTGTCCATCCCTGAACAAATCTCAAGAACTAAAATTAAGCATTACTTTTTTCTTTTTTTTTTCAATAAGCCCGTAGTTTTTGAACACTATCAAATAGCTCATCATCGGACATGTCGATAGCAAACGAATTGGTCATCACACGCACCAATGTTCCGGTTTTTCTTTATTTAAAAAAAAAAAAAAAGGCTGTGGGTTGTGTGGACGGACATCTCTTTTTTTTTCTTTTTTTTATGTATTTCTGTTTCTCTGCAAACTGGTTCAAAGCCGAGTTTTCGCCTTAACACAGACTTGTATATTTCGTTATTTTTGTAATCATGTTTCTTCCATCATGGTGTCGATTCATCTTCAGTTGTCCCTTGACACACCTTACGTTAGATTTCCTATGCATTAACAGTCTTGCGGCTTTTTCACAGGGTGCCGGGTTCTTCGTTCTTCTTTATTTTTTTGCTGTTTTCCTTTCCCAAAGTTTTTTTTTTTTTTTTTTTTTTAATTCAATGACTCTGATATCTGAGGTTCACTGCAGGTCAAGTTGTACGTTCTGTTCTTTCAGTTGAGTACTTTGAAAAAAAAAAAAAAAACATGAAAGAAATGAAAAACAAATCCTTGACACCATTGTATGGTGTTAATTGTCTCATCTTACCATTTCCAATTTGTTTTATTCTCTCTGTACATTGCAGTGGGTGTGAAGATAGTATTTTAATATTTGTATAAAGTTTAATTTAATTCTACAGTTTGTGTGTGTACATAACTATTTCTAATTAAAGCTTTCTTTTAAAGTGCACCTTTTGACTGAGCGTGACTTTTAAAGGTGACCGTGATGAAAACAATCCTTGATCATAGCTATAAAGAGGATCGCTTTTTAAATTACATTTTTCTGTTTTTTTTTTTTTTTTTTTTTTTTTTGTCTAAAGACAGCAAACATAGAAGCAGCTTTATTTATGCTGAGCGTTTTATAGTTGGTTCTCTGCCAGAGAAGATTTTAGAGTTAGAGAAGCACATTCAAACTTAAGTGTTGTTTCTGTAGAAAAAAAAAAAGTCTGGATGCCTTACCCTGGTATTAGACCAGGAGGCGACTCGGTGGCATTCTTGGAAATTCTGAATCTCGCCAACAGCAGCACCACGTCTCTGCTCTTCAAGTGCCAAAACTGGAAGAGATCTTGTTATACGAGACACAACACTGAGGCACATGGAATTAGCTCTGTAGGATCACTGGCAGCACTAGTCAGGAGTATCCTGGGAGGCAGGGTGCGCTGCATAGGTGGTGATTTGGGGGTTTTCGGCAAGCATACAGTGGGTCACCATAAAAAGTGATTCATGTTATAGATAATGACATTAAACCTTCATCAGTAAAAGTATTGAAGGTGGATGCTGTACAGGCTGTAAGAAAGACACGCATATTAATTTTTACAAAGTCTGCTCCTTCCGATGTTACTCTGGTGTACTAAAAGGCTTTTATTGACCATTACATTAAGTTTATTCAAAGAGTCAATATTTGCAGTGTTGATCCTGACTGATGGCGCAGCCCATTCCTGCATAATCAATGCTTGGAGTTTGTCAGAAATAGTTTTTTGTTTGTTTTTTTGTTCACCCACTTTTTGAGGACTGACCACAAGTTCTCAATGGGATTATGGTCTGGGGAGTTTTCTGGCCACGGACCCAAAATTTAGATATTCCGTTCCCCGAGCCACTTAGTTATCACTTTTGCCTTATTGTACTCAAGGTACTCGTCATTCTAGAAAAGGCATTGTTTGTCCCCAGACTGTTTTTGGACATTTGGGAGAAGTTGCTCTTGGACGATGCAACGTCCAAGAGCAACGTTGTTCATGCCCGTGTTCTCACGAACAATTGTGAGTGAGCCCACACATAAATGGTCTCAGGATGCTTTACTGTTGTCTAATACCTCAAAACCATTTGGCCACAGCTTTAGTATGAAGGTCAAATGCCGTTGTATGCTCTGGCGCCATCCTGGTGCAGCATGGTGACAGAGCTTACAGCGGGTTATGGTTGACAAACCACTGAATGTCCAGTATTAAAGTGCCCCTATTATGCGTTTTCAAATATGATCTTTCATGCAGTGAGTCATGTAACTGTACAGTAACATAAACTATCTGCACTATCTGTGACGCCGACAGTGCACGTTAAATGAAGTTTTTGTCTATTAAAAAAAAGAGTCGGCTCACATTCGCCTAAACGAGTCGTTAGCAATTCTAATCTTT
>JAQKPX010000020.1:17659498-17672946 GCA_030068255.1 Clarias angolensis
GGGGGGCGGCGGGGGGGTGGGGGGAGGTGCGGTGGGGCGGCGGGGGGGGAGTACCTAAAATGGAAGAGAGAAAGAGAGAGGGTTATAGGGGAAGAGCAAGAGACAGAGAAAAGGAGAGAATGAGAAGGGGATCAAGAGAGATTGAGACACTAAAGAAGAGAAGGACTAAGAGAGGCAGAGCGGGACAGAGACCCACATACTGTATAAACAGAGACTGAAATGTACAGAGAGAGACGCAGTACATAAAGACAGATGGAGATAGAGAGGGACAGCGAGACACAGAGCGACACACCAATACTGAAAGTGACACACGTGAAGAGACACGCACTGACTGAAAGTGAAAGAGAGAGAGACCGAGCAAGAGCAGTTTGAGACAAAGAGAGAGACACAGAGTGCAACCGTGGTAGTCTCTCCGTCTGTCCTTTCTTTTCTGAGACGAAGGTGACACTTATAAAGACGTCTGTGCGTCTCTGCTACAGATTTGCTTTTTTTTTTATTTCCTCCGTCTTCCTCAGATCAGTTATAATTTTATTTTTTTTTCATCGTCTTTTATCTTTCAGTTTCAACGTGAAGACGTTGGGTTTCGAGTTCTCTCTAAATTTTGCCCACACTGATGTATTAGTGAGGGTTAATGAGCGAGCGCGGACACACACACACACACACACACACACACACACCAGATTTGCACTTCATTTCGATTTTCCGTCGCGCTCAGGGTTTATAACGAGCGCCTGGGTTCTCGCCGCGCCGCCTCTCGCAGCTAGCACTCGATCCATGCTGCCTGAAAGATATGGAATAAGATCACTGTCAAAAATATTCGTGCGTAAAAAAAAAAAGATTTGTGTGTAATTCTGTCTTTTGTCTGAATTAGATTCCAAAATCTACGGCCACGACAGCTTACAGATACGAGATTTTGTGTGTTTGTTACAATACAACTCTGAAATATACGACTCTGACTGTTTACAGACACAAAACTCGTTTTTTTACAACTCCTCTGTTTCACGGACAAATTGCCAAATTACGGCTACGAATGCTGTGCGTTAAACCACTGTCAAAAATACGTCATCAAGGCCACATGCACAGGCATTACTATCCAAGGGAAGAGGAATAGTGTCACTGTTTTAAACCAGCAGTCGAGCGCGCTCTCTCATCGTCTCAGGTAAGTTTTTTTTTTTTTTTTTTTTCCACAGATTCGGACATGTTTAAGTGAAGTAAAATTGCAGAGATGTTTTAACTATAGTAGGTAAGATTTTAGGAGTTAAAACAGTGGCCAAATCGTAGATTTTGGAATCCAACTCAAACAAAAGACAGAATTACACACACACCTTTTTTTTTTACGCACAAATATTTTTGACAGTGATCTTATTCCATAGAAAGAGGGGAAGGAAGGGTGGATCCGTCAGGCTCGGGGGCTGTGATTCGACAGCCGCGGATGACTAATGTCTAAATCCGCGCTCATCCTGAGCGAGACACCTGCAGCGCGACCTCCAGGTCACCTCGCGAGAGCAGAGGGAGAGAGAGAGCGTACGCGGCCGGCGTGGCGATTGCTCACTTCCAGGAACGGAAACTCCCATGACTTCACACTCCCTCTCTTAAACGAGGAACATGTCGGGTTTGCATAAGTGTGTGTGTGTGTGTCTGCACCGTCTCTCACTCCCCCCCCCCCCTCCTTTCCTTTCGGGAGACCCAGTGACAGGAACACGACCTCACGTTTACGTCATACGCCGGTTACACAACGCCGGTGTTCTGAAACCTGCTGAGAAATGAAGAGTCACTCCCTCCACTCGTCTTTTTCTCTCCTCAATCGAATTAAACTCCAAATCGGTTCGTCCTCCGGGTCGAGCCTGGGCCGCGTGTCCCGCTCCGCCGGATGGAAATGAAGTCGCACTGCGGTTATGTCACATGTCACTCCGTTACACTCCTCCTCCATCTCTATTTTAGATTTTTTCCCCCCCATCTCTCCATCTCGCTCATTAAGGTTAACCCGCTAGCATCGGCACGCCACGGCGGCAAGCGCTCCGCGGACGGTTGCTAGGCAACTAAGAAAACTGACATTTCGGAGCCTATCCTGAATGTGTCATGAGGGAGATTCTCATGGTGCATTCATGCCGCATTTCTTACTGTGTGTGTGTGTGTGTGTGGAAGCACAGCACGTTGTAAACACTACTGCAGGTTTAATAATTGATGATTTAAAATTAGAACAATCTCAGCTTGTCAGTTTATCAGAATTTCCCAAAAGGCTCTTTTTTCCAGTTTTTCCGAAGAATTAATTTGCGTATTAAAGCCTCTGCCTGATTTGGTTTATACGTCCAAGTGTGAGCGATAAATACAGCAGTGAGTTGCATCACTAGCTAAATATTACCACACTGAAGAGTTCAAGAGCCTTCCTTCAGCTGTGGAGGATTTGTTAACGCCCCCTTCATGAGGATGTCATACAGGAAGAGATACCGAGCCAAGGTTCTGGATATGTGGTAACGGTGGTGCCAGTTGGGCTCGAGACCTTCTAGGGACTCTGACGTTAATATGACTAGTGAAGGATGGTCAAGGAAAAGAAATTATACATTTTCTTGCACGCAATCCTCAAGGGCGGGTACAAAATCTTTTTGAAACGTCAACTTTGGTCACATGGACTGAATCCAGTTGAGGCACGGTGCATAAGGGTTGCTTATGTTATACGTATGATACAGAAGTGTGTGTGTGTGTGTGTGTGTGTGTGGCCAAAGAAACTACTTCTGAAGTTTTTGCAACATGCAAGTGACAAGTCTCTCTTCCCTAAAAATTTCAATTTGCAAACTACAGCCGTTTTCAAGAAATGACTTTATATGAGCCCCAAAGAGTTATTCTGCCTCACTTCAAACAATCATTTAAAATGCAAATTATTCATATTTCTTTATGAGCATTGATACTAAAATTGGTGTAAACGTCTAGAAGACTATGACCTGTAAAAAAAAAAAAAAATGTTGCTTAAATATTCTTTAATGGTTTTATGTTTATGGTTTATGCTAGGTTTATGTTTTTTCATGTGAAATCTAAGTTGGCCAAGTTTCATCTGAATGACAGTTAAGATCGTTGAAAGATTTGAATAAAAAAAAGCAAAACAAACAAACAAAAAAAACACACTACATAAACCTATCTGATAAAAATCTAAATGTATATGCGTATTTACAGAAAAATTAAACATGGAGCGGGAGATAAGAAGCGTCAAGCCTTTTCACCTAGGGGAGACACTTTTTAGCAGTGACACCATGTTTTGGAGCTGCAGTAGTTGAAAGGGAGCGGTCAGTGATTTAAAAAAAAAAAAAAAAAAAAGTGATGATGCACCTTGATGTCTCTCTTTACACTCAGCCAATAACTTGAATAATATTAGTCGCTCAGAGCGGGAACTCCATCTCCAAGATCTGTAAGCCGAATGACGTGGGTCAACAAAGTGGTGTCTCTTGTTTACCTTTTAGCCATGTTGTCTGTCAACTTGGAAAGCTCCTCCATTTTTACTGACATTCACGAGTTCTTGCGCGTCCCCAAAATCAATCAATATGTTCATACGCACAGTTGAGTCTAACGTTAGGTGGTTGTAGGCCGTTTAATTGTCGTCCTGACCGTATCCTGTCGTACAAACTCTGCACGAGAGTCAATTTATTGACTGAAGTATATCTGACTCCGTTACCACAGGTGGCGATACGCCGCTTATAGCTCGTTAGTGTTGTATTCCCAGTTGGCTTGTTGAAACTACACACCAAGGCAATAGACAAACGAGTTCGCTAGCAATTCATCAAGCGGTGAAAACGTGGACAACTTTAAAGCGCTGTACGTGATGCTATCCCTTGTGTTTAGATAGTTTTCCGAAAGCCAGACGACATCGCTGTTAATGGTCAGTTCTCTGTCTGATTGAAGTACACGTTTAACAAGTAGCTCGGTGTCCTAGAGTCTGACTTTGAGAACGTCACATATTAATACGGAGTGTGATTTTTAGAGGGTGAAGTTTGTGAACCGGTGTTGATGTAAGGGGGCTGCTTTTTTAACTTCCTATTAAGCTCCTCCTGAACATTTCAATCTTTTTAAAAAATGTTTTAATATACACGAGCAATAAGGATTTTGTCCCACTCTTTAGGCAGCCGTAAGATTAAACATAACGTTTCAGGAAGTACGAGTACGTTTAGTGCGTCAGTGACCGGCTCCTGGCACTTGGTGAACTAGAGGTGTTCCTGCTGGGCTCGAGGCCATTAACGTTATTGATGAAATGTAGCAGTGAATTATACCCTGGCTCTAAGTGCATCGTTAATTATTATAGGAGAGTGATTAAAGAATAGTTAGCCCTTTTTCCTTCTAGGGTTTGTCTTCTTGGAGCTGCTCTGCTGTGTAAGCTACTCGCAGCGTTATTGCAAGCGGTACAGTGTGTGCAGTAAAGCTTAAAGTATCCATTAATGTGGTCTGATGTGGTCTTTCTGCTGGTGATGCTTGTCAGCGATGTACATCACTCCATCTTTTTTCTCTTTTCTTTCTTTTATAGATTTCGCTTGCAGAACTGATGGAGAAGGATCACTGATCACTTTGCTGCCGTGTTGCCACGCGGCCTGATTCCCCTTAATAAAAAGACCACCGCTTCTTTTATTCTGCATCATCTCGTGCCATCGTACTTGGCCCTGGCCTTCTAGTTAAGTGGCAGCGCGTGACCTCCAGAGATTCTGAGTGTTCTGCAAACATGCTCCAGTGCTGAACTCTTGACTGTTGACTTCACCATGACGAGCTTGAAGCGTTCGCAGACCGAGCGCTCTGTGGGGGGCTCCGTGCCCGCCTCAGACGAGTTTTACACTCGCCGCCTGCGTTTGCCCAACGGAGGGGCGCCTCCGCCACGTAGCGAGAGCACCCACCTGTCCGGAGGCACGCCCGGAGTGCCCAAAATGGGAGTCCGGGCACGGGTAGCAGACTGGCCCCCGAGGAAGGATGGTGGTGGTGGTGGCGGCACCGGCGGAAGTGGTGGTAGCAGTGGAAGTGGGAGTGGTAGGAGCAGTGGGAGTGGCAGTGGAGGAGGAGGCAGTGGAGGAAGCGGAAGTGGTAGTGGTGGTAGCGGTGGTAGCGGCGGTGGTGGTGTGTGGCACATTACAGTGGAGACTGACTCACCGTCCACCACTTCTGGGAGCTCCCAGAGCAACCTCACTGCCAAGCTCGGTCACCTGATCAGTCCACAGGATTCGTCCATGCTGCGCAATATTCAGAACACGCTAAAGAACAAAATCCATAGCAAAGGCAAAGACAACCGCTTCTTGTCCCCAGACGGTTACTTGGGCTCACCGCGCAAGGGCATGCGTCGCATCCGCCAGCGCAGCAACAGCGATATCACCATCAGCGAACTGGACGGTGATGGCAACGAGGGCTGGTCATTTTCCGGCTGGACACCGATGCACCGCGAGTACGGCAGCACCTCCTCCATCGACAAGCACGGCGTCTCTGGAGAGAGCTTCTTCGACATGCTTAAAGCCTACCAAACCGATGACCCCGACCAGCGTAGCCCCGCTCCCGAGAAACTAAGCGAACTGCTTACCGTGGCGCACAAGCAGACCGCTCTCGACCTGCCGGACGGGCCTCTAGGACCCCCACGAGGAAGTCCCGCGAGTCGCCTCAAGGAAAGAGAAAAGCACCTGAAACGCCGTTCCAAATCCGAAACCGGGGGCGAGTCCATATTCCGCAAGTTACGAAGCGTGAAGGCGGAAGGCGATTCCTCCCGAGCGGGTTCGGACGCAGAAGACGGGAAGTCTGATGACGCGGGCCCTCCGCCGAAGCCCTGGGTCTGCCAGAAGGGTTTTGCCCATTACGATGTGCAGAGTGTTCTGTTTGACCTGAACGAAGCGGTCCAAAACCGACAGAGCGCCTCCAAAAGGAAGAACACCACCACCGGGGCCTCTGCCGCAGCCGCCGCTTCGGCCTCAACCTCCTCCTCTTTATCGTCCAATCAGAGCGGGGCCTACGGATCCCCCTGCGGCAGCCAAGAAGAACTCAACGCCAAGGACGGACCAGCGCTGGACCCTGGCGATGACAAGACAAACGATCTGGTCCTCAGCTGCCCCTGCTTCCGTAACGAGATAGGAGGCGAAGGCGAGAGGAACATCAGCCCTTCGAAGCAAAGCAGCGCCGTTGGTGGATCGGCGAATTCCTCCAGGGACGAGGACGGGTCACGCGAGGCGCCCAACACGCATTTTAGCAACGCGGGTGTGGCTGTGCTGGAAGCGCCCAAAGATGGGAAGAGCGTTCACCACGAGAGGGGGAAGAGCAACATCTTGGAACATGTCGACTTGGGTTCCTATTACTACCGAAAGTACTTCTATTTGAGAGGTGAGTCTGAGTTTTATGTGTAATTGTTACTAACTGCTATTCCCGCCAAATAATAGCTCTAAAATGTTTTAAGGTAAACTAGCACGCAGGGGTCGATAGCACCAACTTGGCATAGGTTCAGTCTACTTTAGTCTTGATGTAGTCTTACTAGTCAGACCGTAACTACTTTAGTGAGGTGTACTTTTTAAGATGCACCTCAAGCCCATGTTACAGCTAGGGTACTCGGTCCAGTGGGTGAATTTGGACACGTACGCAATGGTCCAGAGCCGAGGAGATCCGAGTCAGTGGGATGACGATAATGTCTGGCCCGTAAGGATTTAATGAAGGGCCCGAAACAAATCAGGCAACACTGCAGATTTTCTTGTTAACATCTATGAACTTATTAGAATATTGCTGGTCTTTAAACGCGTTTTGAAATTGCACAGCGCACCATTAAACGTGCAGTTTATATCATAAATTCTTGAGCAGACGAACCCCCGTCGTCGGTATCAAGGAGCCGAACCATTTAGCGGCATCCTGTTGTTTTTTTTTTTAAATCGTTCTCATATAACGGCATCGATAGCACTGTGTAATCTTTTCCGTCTATGGGAGTTACACAAGCCTAAAACGAGCCTGCAGTTTGCTCTGATAAAAGGCAGTTACGTAACCGTAGCGCAGTCATGAGAGAAGAATAGCAAGTCACTGTTTAAACTATGCATCAGTATGTCGGGTGTATCGATCGATTATAGCAGGCTAATAGGGGAAAAGTGAGCGGCGTCATCAAAAACCATACTTCTGTCCTGGAATCGATATCTGTAGTTGCTTACACACACACACACACACACACACACACACACACACACACACACACACACACACACAGAGAGACATATTCCTGCACTGGTCAATCAATAGTAACTTGTGCTCAGAGTGAAATATTGCAGTGTTTGGTGAAATTGTAAAGGAATGCCATGGGATGATGCCATGCTTGGTTTAAAAAAAATTTTTTCTCCTCTCATAGAGCACTGGAACTATTTGGGAGTGGACGAGACGCTCGGGCCGGTCGCCGTGAGTCTTCGGCGGGAAAAGCTGGACGATCATAAGGAGCACGGGCCGCAGTACAATTACAGGGTCATCTTTAGAACCAGTGAGGTGAGTAGTCACAAAACACAGTTTAAAAAATATCTATTTTTCTCCTTCTCTTTTCCCATAAGTTCATATCTGTATCATCTTTTGTGCCTCGTCCAGCATATTTGAAACTTTTCCTATTCACACGATCAGCGTTTCGGGAAGATCTTTCACCACATGAGCAGCATCTCTTTTATACATCTCCGTATCTCCATCAATACAGTTTCAGCATTGTCTTTGTGTTCACAGATTAATTTAAAATACAGCAGAACGAACTCGGCATACAAATTAAATTCGATATGGAAGCGAGTTCTTAAGGCGAAGGTTCTTATTGCGTTAAGTATTTTTCTATAAGAAATAATTCAAATTCAGATAATCGTTCTGTTCCAGCTACCCAAAAATATGACACATATTGCAAATGATCACGTAGCTTTTGAATGCATGCCAGAGGCGATGCTGGTGTCGTGAGTTGACTTTTAAAAATGGCTTTCGCTTACTGAAAAAAAAAAGAAAAGTATTTTTAAATTCGTAAACTTGCTTCGCTTGACTTTCTACTGACACAAACACACTTTGAATGGCTCCTGGACGTACGCGCAACTTAGTCCTGTTAGGTTCGTTCGTATGTCGGAAAATGCTTTGTATCCTGATGAACATAAATTTTTTTGTTGTTGTTGCTAAATTTCATTCTTAAGGCGAAAACCCGTAAGGTAGGTTCGTATGCCAAGGTTCCGCTGTAGAGTTATTCCCCAACATACAAACTCTTCTGTTCCTGAGAACTCGTACGCAAGTCCAGTTTGTTCGTAAGTCCAACCAACATTGTCTAGGATACTAACTGGCTATACACAGTATGTGTTCTTTAAAATCGTGCCGAAGGTCGAACGATTCATATTAAAAGAACAAGCGATGTCTGCTATCTTTTCAGCTTGCTCCGTCCACTCAATTATTTCCACTTCTGTCTCTATCGCTATTCCTTAGCGCTTCTTAGCAGTACCAGCTTCATAGCCGCTGCTTTTACGCTGGCTTCCTGTATTATGCGCTTAAAAATTGCCCCCATGCCGCGGATTGTTCCCGCCCACTTACGCAAATGTCTTCAAATCTTCAAAGCATAATTGCTGCGCCTTTTCTATTCAAAGACGTTAGCGATGTGGCTAACGCGGTTGAATGAAGGGGCATGGTTTGCTTTGCCAGAATCGGACATCCTGGAGCTCCGGCACATTGAACATGCGCGAACACATGTTCGTAACGCCGAACGTTTTTAACTCGAATGTTTGTACGTAGGGTATTTTAGAAATGCTCCCATAGGCATGCCAGGACAATAGGGGGCGATAGTATGTCTCACTGTTTAGCTGAGAGGTAGGGAAGGAGAAATGTAAAAAAAAAAAAACTCGAATAAACCCATGAATAAAGGTTCTAAAGCAATAAATGGCAACAAAATGCCGATGCGTGTGTTGCTTGATCGTGTGCATCTACGGCTTAATCTACATTTTTAGTACAGTTTGTTTAGTAGTTTATTATATTTTTGATTTCCTTCCCTCAGTATGAAACATTTTCATTGACGCAAATGGCTATTTTTATATATGGACATGGGAACAAACCACACAGAGCACAAACATACACTTTTTCTTATTTATTTATTTTTTAAACACTACGGCTCCTCGGCTTACGTGTAGCCGCTTTTCAGCAGGCAGCAGCGATGATGAGAATTCAGCCCCGACGCCCACCTCCGGCTTATATAACGCTCTCAGGAGCGGCTGCCAAAGCTCCGCGCGCATCACGCTAGTGCCATAACTGGCCCACTGCCCCCATAATCACACCGAGATCTGGACAGATGATCTGGATCAGGTCCTCGCAATCAAAACTAAAAGAAGGAACAAGGCAGAGCTCTCAGGATCATGATGGAGACGCCATGCACTCCCGTCTCATTTATATATATATATAAATATATATATATATATATATAGAAGCTACTTGTGATTCAGATTCTCTCTCTGATGAAGCTTAATAGCTTTGATCCTGACGTGACTCATGGCCCTGCGCGATGCCTTTTTTTTTCCTTTTTTTTTTTTCTCTCTTTTTTTCTGTGCTGCTATTTCCAGACACATTTTCCAGCATTTTTATGTTACCGTGAGCATTTTAAACCTTATCGCGTTAAGGATCTAACGGCCTGGGAGCATCTCTGCATCTGTTTATGATCATTAAGACAATAACGCACACAGGTTGAGTAGCTGAAGTTGTTCAATAGTCACGTCATCATGCTCAAACGTGATCGGATCGTTCCTTTAGTTACCCCACTGATGGCGCTTGTTCTAGTGGAATATTACCCATAAATCCTAAATGTTTGTCACCATTAATGACACAAAGCAAGACATGCTATATACAGGTACTTATCATCATTATAATTATCATCATCATTATTATTATTATTATTATTATTTTTTGGCTTTGGGTGTCAGTCTTACTCATGTATGATGCGAGCTGAGCCAGGATGTGTGGGCGGAGCTAGAAATGGCGCATGTCAGGATAAAAAAAAAAGGTGGATTAATGATTTTTTTTTTATCCCTCCAATTAAATTCATAATGTTCTAAAGGTTTAATGTTTCAGATTTTTTTTTTTCAAATTCGTTCACACGTTTCTTAATTGTTATATTTTATCTTTTTATATTTTTGCATCCTTTCCTCCCACGAACCAAATGCAAATCTGAATGTGAATCTTTTCTTTTCCGCTCGTACATACTAAAAGTATTGGCACCAACAGCTGTGTTTGATTGATTGCTGGATATATATACAGTGTGTGTAATATATATATATATATATATAATCTTTTTTTCATCATGAGGGAAATTTCAATCATCCAGTAGTGAGTATAGTAACCCAATAAGTATGTTTACAATTGCATACATTCAACAACAACAAAAAACTAATAATAATACAGTACACATGTGGGAGAAGACCCATGGTTAAAAATAAACAAAAATATAAATAAATGCTAAATAAAGACTAGTGCCAAAAGTGACCATATGAATGGTGCAGGACTGAGGTAATGAAAGATACAGTAGAGTAGGTACAGTAGAATATGACCGTGAACAGCGAGTCTGGTTTGAAAGGAGAGATGTTAGATGTAGAACTGAGGGTGAGTAGCAGCACAGGGACCATCGTGACCAATAATCCCCATCACATCCTCTGGCATTGTCGAGGAATTTCTTTCAGGATCACTGAAAGTGTTCTCCTCTTAATTTCTACAAAACTTTCCAGATTAAAGTAAACACACACATTGGTCTGCGAGACCGAAACTCAGCAGCGTCCAAGATTGTTTATTTGAAGTTGTTGCCTGATCTGATCAGCAGAGCTTGCAGTGTTCGTTTCACACGGTACAACTACTGGGTACGTGCTGGTGTGTGCGAGGCGTCCTCTCTCTGATGATAAATGCTTCTTAGGTTCGTTTCAGAGAACCGAAGGACAAATATTTCAATCGATCGCTCAGGCCGAAAACAACATATCAGCGCCAGGGTTCAGTGCAGGTTGTGCGATTATTTTGGAAACGGATATAACAAAAGGGACGAGGGTTTCTCTCCTGAAAGAAAAAGCAGGTTGCCGAGGTGACGAGAAGACGTTAACTCGTTCCTCGAAACCTTTCCAGTCTCCCTTTGTTTACAGCCTTGACATTCTGGCAGCTGTCCAGTTCTTTAGGCTACATTATTAGCTTCACAATGCACATACCCGACCTGTCAGTGGTGCGTAAACGACCTGATTAATGCACGTTTAACACTGTGGCGTTCACACCCAGACGCTCCTGTCACCCGACACGCTGCCCAGGCTCTGACGCTAAAACAATCATTGTGCAACACGGTGCATAATGTTGACTTTTCGTTCAGGTTAAATGTTTCTCCCGTAGTTCACCACTTTTTGTAGACGAGCACTTGTATCTGGACACTGCAGAATTGTTCATGAGCTTCGAGTGTAAGCACTTATAATTAAAATGTCAGGGTATGAGAGAGGGGTCTTTCATCCTCTCCTCAGCTACCAGGTCATACAGATCGATGGCATCGATCTCTACAAGTTTCTCCAAATACCTCCGCTGGGCACGGGCTTTTAACTTCTCCCTGTAGGGTCGCTTTTTATTTTTTTTTTCTTTAGCTTTCCCCTTCTCCGTCTCCTTACTAGAGGGAAAAACAAACCGACGTGTCGCAAATGTAACAAAAACAACAAGCAGCTCTCAACACGGCAACCTACCTACCAGTTTTAGCACTAAAGATGGCGGCGGCGCCTTCCCGAAATGTATCGCGGTATGAAAACGGGAGTCATGATGAGACTTGTGCGCTATTCGATCCAACAAATTATATAAATCTCATTTCTCAGCATTTTCTGAGAAATTAACCTCTTTCTTCTCTCTCGTCACCTCCAGCTCACGACTCTGCGCGGCTCCATCCTGGAGGACGCCGTTCCCTCCACGTCTAAGCACGGCCTGGCTCGCGGCTTACCCCTGAAGGAGGTCCTGGAGTACCTGGTCCCCGAACTAAACGCCCACTGCCTCCGTCTCGCGCTCAACACGCCGAAAGTCACGGAGCAGCTGATGAAGCTGGATGAGCAAGGGGTAACCTGCGCGCGCACACGCTCACACACTTCTCTCTAATTATCGTTAATGAGCACTCTGATACAGCGATGATGATGATGGAGCTGCTCTGCTCTCGTGCTCGTTTCTGTCTCTCGTTTCTGTCTAGTTGAGTTTCCAGCTGAAGGTGGGGGTGATGTACTGTCTGGCCGGCCAGAGCAGCGAGGAGGAGATGTACAACAACGAGGCGGCCGGACCTGCGCTCGAGGACTTCCTGCAGCTGCTCGGGGAACGGGTGCGGCTCAAAGGGTTCAGCAAGTACCGCGCTCAACTCGACACCAAAAGTGAGTCCGGCGACTATCGCATCGTAGCGCCAGATTTTATTATTTTATGATATCAGCTGAAATAAAACCCGGATCAGGCATCCCCCGAAAACGTCCTGGTTCAGCATGTCTAGGTTTTAGTGCAAAAGAGCTACAGCGGACTCTCGGCGTACGAATATGATCCGTTTCCCGGCGTGGGTTTGTATCTCGAAATCTGGTTCTTGTAAACCAATGTAAATGCGCATAATCCGTTCCAGCCACGCAGAAATATCACCAAACATTCTGAAAACATTTGAAACATTTAGAAAAGACATATTAATGACATAAAATACAAAACAAACAGATGTTAAACCTCATTTAACCTTTAATTACTGTATGATTATGATGTTTATTATTTTTTTCTCGCCATATGGAAACAGAATCATTAAAACTGTTTTGATTTATATTTAGGCATTTGACAGACTTATCCAGAGTGACTTGGGTTTTTATCTCATTATACATCTCTGAGCATTTGACAGTTAAGGACCTACCTCAAGGTGGGCGTGGGATTTGAACCTGGGACCTTCCGAATTGTAGTCCAATACCTTAACCACTGACCCATTTACTTCTCCTAAATGCACTTAAGTACATATTTCATGTATCTTTGCTTACTTTAGTAGATTTATTAGTGGACACGGTTTACTTTTACTCCACTACATTCTCTAAAAAATATCTGTACTTTTACTTAACTACATTTCTGCAATGGCGACAAGTGTTTGACATAAGACGAGGAAACACTGGCGCAAACTGTGAGGTGCGAGGGTTGAGGGTTCACCCTACTGAAAAACCCTACAGAGGGATAAAGTAAGCGCCGTACTTTACATACTTAAGTAAATTTGAAGATGTCTATTTTTTTTTTTTCTTTTAAAAAAAAAAGTTTATTTATTTTTGCTCAAGTGTACATGTCAAAGTAAGACTTTTACTTTTACTTGAGTAATATTTGCCCTAGGGGAATCTCTACATTTACTCAAGTACATGATTTGTGTGCTTTTCCCACCTTTGAATATGAGTATCTAGACAATCAGAGCAATTCAATTCAATTTTATTTGTATAGCGCTTTTAGCAATTGTCATTGCCTCAAAGCAGCTTTACACAATCAAAAGA
>JAQKPX010000020.1:17674886-17687300 GCA_030068255.1 Clarias angolensis
GTGAGAGGAAAACAGCATCACCCGGGAACCGAACCAGCGATCTCCGGATGATAGGGCGAGCGCTTTACCACTGCGCCTCTCGGAGGCCCACCACACCAAAGAGTTTAATCAGAAAGTTTCTGTCGACTCTCAACAAGCTTAGTTTCCATATCAGCACTTAATACAGTATCTATGTCACTGTTCAAGCGGGGATAATAATTGCAGACCTGGTCGACTGTTGGTTACACTGCCCCTTGGCCCAAGCGCTATGACATCACTATGACATCACCCCTTTGTCGTAATAGTGTATGAAGGCTCTCTTGTTCTTCTAAGGATAATCCCCAACCCCCCCCCCGCCACTTTTCTGGGGGTCTTAACGTGCTCAAAAGCTCAGGTTTGGTTGGAATCTGCTGCCATTAGGATGCTTGAGAGTCTCACACCAGATTGTGCTGCATAGCTCATACACACCTCCACGTATGCACACGAAACCCCATACACGTTTAGACCTTGTTGAGCCGAACAACTCTTACATTGCATGTCATGTGCTCTACTCACCAGGAAGTCAGTTATTTTGGGTTGTTTGCGAAATGCACCCGATGGATTTTGATATACTCCTCCTAGGGGATTTTTACGATCGCCACCAAACCAGGCCTAAATGATCTCAAGATATTGAGGATGCAAAATTGCGGAGGCATTTTTCATATCACAAACGGGTCACTCGTGATGACGCCTTAAACTTATGATTAAAAAGTGGTTAATAACTTTAAGTTACATTATATTGAGTGACATCACATTGAGTAGGATCATAGTGTGATGCCTTTTTCCCCAGCATCAGTGGCTTTTTGGTGGTCTTAACATAAAACTCCACCTATTCTATAATTGTCATAATGAAATTGGTACGTCTCCTTTAAATGCATATTAAGATGCTCAAAAATCAGGCGATGACGCGAGGTGCTTGGACCCGCTCATCATCGCTTGCCACTTTTTTTTATATTATATCTTGTCGGTCTGTTCACTCGTGTCGATGTTTACCTGTTAATTCTATAACCTCATGAGTCACATGTCTTCTTCCCTTTGCAGCTGACTCGACCGGCACGCACTCCTTATACACCACGTATAAAGACTACGAAATCATGTTCCACGTGTCCACCATGCTGCCCTACACCCCCAACAACAAGCAGCAGGTAAGTCGACAGCCCGGCGTTCAGCACGCGCTCCCTGGTCCTCCCGCGTGCCGGAGCTCACGTCTGTGCTTCGTCTGTCGCCCCCACAGCTGCTCAGGAAGCGCCACATCGGGAACGACATCGTCACCATCGTGTTCCAGGAGCCCGGGGCCAAGGCCTTCAGTCCCAAGAACATCCGCTCTCACTTCCAGCACGTCTTCGTGGTGGTGCAGGTTCACAACCCGTGCTCGGAGAACACTTGCTACAGGTGAGGAGGAGGAGGAGGGCACGCGTTTAAAAATGACGTTCTAGTTGTGTTGAAGCTAATGTGTGGGCAGGACTAAAAACTTGGGCGGGGTTAGTTAAATTTTTTCAGGAAGCAGAATCAGTCACGTACAGTCTGATGTGTGTTTTGGATCAGGATCTGTCTTGCAGCCCACCTGGAGTTGAAATATTTTTTTTATAATAATCTGGCATGTACTTACAATTTTTTTTTTTTTTTAATCATGAATATGAGAGAAATATTTAAATACTGAGACTTTTATTGAATTTCAAAGCATTTCACAGCTCGAATCGGAGAGGAATCGATTCTTTTGGTTAATTTGCGGTTTAATCTGATTCAGTTTTTACAGTAAACATGTTTCGAAAACCCTAAAAACAAACCGTGATCATGACTAAGAGGTTGTAAAGAATAAGAAAAACATCCTAGTAAAAATAAAATTTAAAAAATGTAATAATGTAGTACATGTACTGTAGAAGTTGATCATGGAGTTGGTGCACAATAAAAGATTACATATTTAGATCCATAATACCAGTTTACACATCCAGTGCTCTTCTTTCTTCCTTTTTTTCTTTTGTTTTTGAAAGAACAAATCAAATCTTCCTGCAGTGCTACAGCTCTGTTCTTTGGCTCAGTTCATCAGCTCAGAAGCGCACGGCAAAACGCGCACGCGTGTGTGTGTATGTGTAAGTTCTTTAACATCAGGCTGATGAGAGAAATCAGCGTTGTTAATCGGAGTTCTTCAGTCAGTGTCACTGTTCTCTCTTTTCATTTTTATTCTCTCTCTCTCTCTCTCTCTCTCTCTCCCTCCATGTTTTTGTCTCCCCGTTCCCTCGACTCCCGTGTGCACACACTTATGTGTTATGTAAAACTCTCTCAGATGTGCAGGTGCTGGTTGAGAGCACACTGTGTTTATTTATAAGGGAGGTCATGGTCAGTCCTTTTTGTGCGCTTGTGTGTGTGTGTGCCAGGTTTCCTCAACTAAGCCTTCCCTTCTGTTCAGTGTGTTATTTCCCATGATGGCTCTACTGCAGACTCTGTGTGTGTGTATCATTTTGTCGTTGTGTGTGTGTATGCACACTCTGTACAGAATGTTGTTTTAATTAAGTTCTCTTTATAGGGGTGATGAGGCGCGGAGCCTCTCGGTGACCGTGACGTGATGGAGCGCTCTGTTATTTGTCAGAATCACTCAGTGTTAGTTTGAGAGAATACGAATTAAAGAGTACCTTAAAGCCAGAAGCTCAGGAAGATGGATGAGCGAGAGAGAGAGAGAGAGAGAGACCTTTTCCCCCTCTCTCTTCTTTGCTTTGCGTTTGTGAGTGTGTGTGTTGACATCCGAAGCAAGTGGGACTCATGGGTTAAAACAAAGAGCAGGGATGAGCTGGGGATGTTACAGATGTCTGTTTTAAAAAGAGATCTTTTTGAAAATAAAGAGATGAAGGCATGGACAGATGTGGACAGACTGGTGGGGATGGAGGCGGACAGACCGGAACAGATGTGGACAGACGTGAAGAGACTAACAGATGGGCGAACAGGGGGTGACTGGGAGTTACAGAGGCAGACTGGCTGACTAATACGGATGCGAATGTGTTGAGTGGCACCGGGAGGACGAGGACGAGCCGACCGGGATGGGAGTTTGTGACTGAGATGAGATGTAGATGTAGATGACCGGGACCGACAGAGACGGGCTGATCGGGACAGATGGAGGCGAGCTGACCAGGCTGGAGGTAGACAGACTGACTGATGGCGATGGATGTAGACGTATCCAGGGTTGTCGGGTAGTCAGTGTCTAGACGGAGACAGACCAAAGAGGGGTGGATATAGTTGGTCCAAAAAAAAAAAGAGACAGACTCTTGGGGAGCAGTGGTGAAGTGATTGCCTGATCATCCAGCGATCGCTAGTTCGAGACCCAAGTGATGCTGTAGCCTCATGCAGCTGAGGGCTGATCGGTTCTCTGAGGGCTGATCAATCGCAGTTCTAAGCCAATCACGGGCGTCTAAAGCTCACGCCAGTGGAAGGAGCGGATAGCGGATGTATTCCGAGAGTGTTGCACTTAAAAACAGCATTTATAAACTGTTGAACTAAAAACAGCATTTAATAAAGAAAATGAGAATAGAATCATGAATAATAATAATAAAATAGTAGACAAGTAATCCGCAAAATTAAATGTAGTATAAAATCAAATATAATGAAATAATAATAATGAGTCAATCAGTGATCGATATACATATAAAGATCAAATCATTAATCTAGGTAAATACATTAAGTAATATAAACCTATTTTAATTTAAAAAGATTAGTCTTGGCAGCTCCGGTAAACTCAGAGATGGAGTTCCAGTGTCGAATGTTAAGGGGGAGTTTGTTCCAGAGGCTCTGGCGCCGCCCTAGAGGAAGCTCTCATCACCCATTGTTTCCAGATTACACCGCACAGACACTGATGGATGCAGAATGATTTTCCGTTCGCCCCAGTGCAGCTCTGCGACACACACACACACACACACAGCCTGCACTGCGAGGTGTTTATTGTTGCGGTGGACGTGTTTGTGTGTGTACCTGCTGTTTTAAAAGCCGTTGTGTTTAGATGCTCTGACGCTCCGTAAACGTTTCAGTCATCAGCTGTTAATCAGATCCACATGCGGACGTGTGTGAGAACGGAAGGAAAACTTCCAGGCTTGTTGGGAAATGTGCCAGTCTGCTGTTGACCTCGCTACTTTTGTTCTGAACATAGCACACTCTTTTTCAGTGAACTTTCCTCACACACACACACACTTACTTCCACGTTTTAAGCAGGCCTGTGTGTGGGCAGCGTGCCGTGGTCTAAAGCAGCCCACACGCTGGTTATTCATAGTGCACGTATGTAATCGCGGTGTGTGAGCCTCGCTGTACCTGAGCTATAGGGGTCAGGCAGGAACAATACAGAGGCTTGATCACCGTGAGTCACCGGCCTTTCAGACGACTCCGCCGCGCAGCCAGAACATTTTATTCGCCTGGAATGCGTCTCACCGCGTCTCACCTGACCTTCAGAGCGCCGGCGGTGGCTGCCGTCGCCCAAACGCATAGACACCGCGTTCCCTTTTTAACATTCTGATCAATCATCTGCATGACTTAACCATCATGCAGTGTATCTAACGTGTTAGATTAAACAGTAAACAGTAAACAGTATTGGAGAAATTAAAACCTACTGGATTTTTTTTTTTATTGTATCATTATTATAATTTTTTTTTTTTTTTAATGAAGGTACATCCCAAAATTTTTTACTACTGTTATGCAACACCGATTGTACTATTAAATCTATTAAGAATGACACATTGTTTTAGTTTATAGCCACGTTTAATATTCCAGGACGATCACAAAACACGTTAGTTATTGTTGTCACTTGTGTTGTAGCAGATATACAATGCAAAAATTGACACACTTCAATCTCTGCAAAAGTATGTATCATTTAAAAAAAAGAATAAAATAGGATTCCAACAACTAAATATAAGATTATTAAGCTTATTCCTAGTCTAAGGTTAGTAAAGTTGCAAGCGAAAAAAATTCGTTTTATTGGCGGATAATTTTGCTTCTTAAATAAATAAATAAATAAATTCCTAGAAACTAGCAAAGTTAACAGCCAGTGAAGCGACATTTTTTCACTTGCGATTTTACTAATATTTTGACATTTTTAGTAGAAGTTGACTAGTAATAACCTCGAATTTTCATCTTATTTTAAGAAATAATAGATTGGTTTGGATCGGTTAAATAATATTTCACTTGTTTAAGATGCAGTGTAGAAAATATTTCTCACCAGCCTTTTTTTTTTTTAATTTGTTTTCTTTTTTTCTCTCTTTCACTTAATTTTAAAAACATGCAGCCTGTCAGAATGGTGGGGGGAATTACAGGAATATATTATATATATTTATTATATATTAATAATAGTAAATAATCTCATCAATGAAAAACAAACAGCACATCGTCCCGTCCTCAGCAGCCTGTCATGTTTCAGAGACACCACAAAGTGTAAACATATCTGTTCTGAAATTGTCAGAAAATCTAAAGTAACAAATTTACCTCTGACGAAGCTTTGACACTGGAGACTCCTTCCATAAACATGTTTTTACGGAACATATTGGACCACAAATAAGAAACCGTGACGGATTAGAACGAGTGTTTTAATATTAAGCTGAGGCTTGCAGCTACAGAGCTACCAATCAAAAACCATTGGGGCTGCAAACTTTCGCACTAAACAACACAGTGCTGTGAAAAAATATTTGCACCTTCTTGATTTTTTTTCTTTTATCATCAATTTTTGTAACACTGATTCAACTCAAACTAATTTTAATATTGTACAAAGAGAAACCAAGTAAATACAAAATGCAGCTTTTAAATGATTTCCATGTAGGGACAGGAAGATTTGGACAGATTTATTTCACCCTTAATAAATGAAAAGTAATTGCCTCCCCCTTGCTAAATCACGACGAACTCTTATTAACCACATTTCTTTCATTTTGTAATAGCACCGCATTTCATAAAAAAAAGAACGTCATACCAACAGTCAAACGTGGTGGTGGTAGTGTGGTAGAGGATTCTGCGCTCTACCAGAAGATCCTGAAGGAGAATGTTCTGACATCAAGCTCAAGCACACTTGGGTTGTGCAGCAGGACGATGATCCGAAAAACTCCACCAAGTCCAGCACTGAATGGCCGAGGAAGAAAAAAAAAATCTAAAGGTTTTGGAGTGGGATAGTGAGGACTTAAGTCCGGACTTAAATTCAAATGAGATGCTTGAAAACCCTCCAATGCGGCTGAATTAAAACAGTTCTGCAAAGAAGAGCGGGACAAAATTCCTCGACAGTGACGTGAAACTCATTGCCACTCGATTGCAGTTGTTGCCTCAAAGGTTCAGGGGGCAATTACTTTTTCATATCGGGTCAGGCAGGTTTTTTCTCCCCCTTGATAAATTAAATCATCATTTAAAAACTGCATTTTGTATTTACTTGGGTTATCTCTGTGTAATAATATAATTTCTTTGATCTGAAACAATAAGTGTGACAAATGTGCAAAAAAAAAATCTGGAAGGGGGTACTTTTTTTTTATTATTAATTAATTAATTTTTTTAAACCAATGTGGCTGAATTCAAACAATTCTGGTGAGAAGAGCGGGACAAAATTCCTCCACAGTGATGTGAATGACTCCTCGTTGGTTATTGCTAACACTCATTGCCTCAAAGGTTTAGGGGGCAATTACTTTTTCACATAGGGTCAGGCAGGAATTTTTTCCCTTAATAATACATTAATACATCATTTCAAAACTGCGTTATGTGTTTACTTGGGTTATTTTTGTGTAATAATACTTGTTTGATGATCTCAATTATGCAAGTGTGACAAAGAAAGAAAGGGGGGGAAAAAAAGAAATCCGGAAGGGGGTAAATACTTTTTCATCACAGCAGGAAGATACAGTGCTGATTTGTTTTCCTCTAAAAGCCTCCCATGCAGCTGAATTAAAACAATTCTGGACAGAAGAGTGGGACAAAATTCCTCCACAGCGATATGAAAATACTGCCCAGGGGGCAATTACTTTCTTAATCTTAATTGTGCAAGTGTGATAAATATGCAATAAAAAATAATAATCTGGAAGGGGGCTAATACTTTTTTACCGCACTGTACTGTATATCTGCAGGGAGATGGAGTGTTGATCTGTTTTGCTTTGCTGTGCTGGTGTTTACAGGTTTACAGTACTGTATGTTTCAGGAGCGTTACGGTGCGCGTCTCTTCCTCTCCGTGTTACATCCTGTCTCTCTGATCGGCGCTTCACCTCCTCTCCCCTCTTTCCTGCCCTCCATCTTTGTTCGAGCGCACAGAGCTTCGTTTCAGCTCCTTACAGCTCAGCCTGGCCGACCGCTCGCGAGTTCTTCGCATACCAGACAGAACAGGAAGCTTTAGATGTCCATTCCAGAGGCTTAATGAAAGGAAAAGACGAAGGGTGGGGAAGGAGTTGGGGAGGCGGGTGGTGGGGCTGAGACGAGCGAGCTGAAGGAGTGGGAGGATTTTTCACAGACAGAACACCAAATAACAAAAATTCACCCAGAGATCTGTTTTTTTTTTTTTTTCCCCTTCCCCTTTTCTTTCCTGTGAAGTTGGCCAAGCCTCTCGGAGATTACTCCCACAAAATGTCCCTCATGGAACAAGTGCAGCCAGAGCAGCGGTGCTCTCTCTCTTGTTTTTTTTTTTTTTTCCCGACAGTTTCACAAGGAGAAAGGCAGAAATTCTTTCCGTCGGGTATCGTTTACACGGTCTCGACCTCGTCCTTTGATCGCGGGCTCATCTAATTAGGAACGAGCTCCGAACTGCAGCTGTTTATTTTTGATGAAGTTGAAAGCCAGAACTCCAGAGAGGTAGAAATTTATTACTCCCATTACTTATTTCTGACAGTAATGATGATTTCCTTTACTCAGGGGAAAAAGAAAAAAAAAAAGAAAGTTTAGCTCATCCATAAACATCAAACCCTTCAGCATTGTTCTGGAGATTCAGCAATTATCTCGTTCATCTCCACACGCTTTATCTTGCTTCTGTTTTCTATTAGATTGTTTGAAATTCCTTCGCCCACTCATATCTCTCTCTCTCTCTCTCTCTCTCTCTCTCTCCCTTTTATTTATTTTCCGCAGTGTCGCCGTGGCCCGATCCAGAGACGTCCCTGCTTTCGGGCCGCCCATCCCGAAGGACGTGAAGTTCCCCAAATCCTCCGTCTTCCGGGACTTCCTGCTGACCAAAGTGATCAACGCGGAGAACGCCGCGCACAAGTCGGACAAGTTCCGCGCCATGGCGACGCGCACGCGCCACGAGTACCTGAGGGACCTGGCCGAGCGCCACGTCACCAGCACGCCCATCGACCCCTCGGGCAAGTTCCCCTTCATCTCCCTGGCGCACAAGCGCAAGGAGAAGAGCCGGCCGTACCTGGGCGCGGAGCTCCGCAGCCCCGGCTCCGTCACCTGGGCCGTGTACACCGAGGACCACAGCACCGGGGGGGAGCTCGAAGCCCTGCTCGCCATCTCCAACGACTTCCTCGTCCTGGTCGATCCGGAGGCCAAGGCCGTGGTGTTCAACTGCGCCGTGCAGGACGTCATCGGCTGGACGCTGGGAAGCCCCGCCTCCATGAAGATCTTCTACGAGCGCGGAGACAACATCTCGCTGCGCTCGGTCAACAACAACACAGAGGACTTCAGCGAGGTCGTCAGGCGCCTGGAGGTGAGACGCCAGCCCGGGACGTGACTCGTACCACGTGTGTGTGTGTATAGATTAAAAGTGTGTTTGTTTTGTATCTTTCTGAGCAGCTTTCAGGTTTGTGTAAACATCCTCCTGCCGACGACAGTGTTTACTTCAGATGGTGATGCGCGCTTAACAAAATGGCCGTAAAATTAAATGATCAGATTAAACAGGTTAGGTTAAACAGTTATTTACACACAGATGTTTGTTAGAATGTTTAGACGAACAAATCTAAATCAAGAAACTGAATTAAGATTTCGGAAGACAGTATAATAATCACTTTTTCAATACACTGGTACCTCGGTATACGAATGGCCTCGCCTTAAGAATTTTTTCACCTTAAGAACTGAAATTTTGAAAGGATTCTGCATCGCCACACGAACAAGCAAACAAACCAAACGCTGACTAAGTTGTGAGCGTGTTTACATGGGTTTTTTTTTCTGCATTTTGTATAAATTTAGTGAAGACAAGGTCTCAAGAATGTTATCAAGAAGAAAAGGGAGCCGCTTTCTATTTGTTTGTTTTTTTAAAGCATCCGGTGCCAAGAGGAATCATAAATTAAGGTTAAGTAAGGTTTAATGTCTACAGTATTTATTTCATATTTTACTTCATTTACACGTCTTTTCTAAATGTTTTGATTATTTTTCAAAATATCCAAAAATATGATTATAGTGATGGAAATCGGTAATATTTTTGTGTGGCTGGAACGGATCATCTGTATTTACATTATTTCCAATGAGATAACGTGTTTCACAATACGAGATTTCACCTCTGGAACGGTTTAAATGCGTTTCCTGAGGTACTGCTGTAAAACACGGCTCTGATTTTCTGTAACAGTAATGTGGATTAGGTTTATACAGTATTAATGCACTCGTTTGAATTAGTCGGCGTTTCTATAGCAACACCTCATCGATTTGCGAAGTGTTGAACATTGAGTAGTTTCTGTGAGGGAACGGCTGATGATAAACTGATTAATAAATGTGTACGACTGTAATGAACAGAGATGATGAGCACAGTGGGCATGTCGCTGTGGTGTAGGAGAAATAAAACACCTCAGGTACGCTGTAATTGAAATCTGATCCACTCCATGGCAGTAACTGTGACTGTAAGTGTTTTATTTCTTATGTAATGCTCGAGCACAGATTAGCTAATCATTACACATCACCTTATTAGTGAAATACTGATATCGTCAGACGGATTAAAAGTCCTGGAGAGAGCCTGGCCTCAGGCGTTGTGCTTTATTCAGAGATCCGTGTTCACATTGTGACGGCGTCGCGATATGAAGGCGATGCTTCGGCCCGTCTCCGTCCCCGGAGCGGCGAGTGTGTGAGTGAGTCAGTCGGTCCGCGTCCGCTTGCCGTACTCCGTCAGTGTCCTTTGTGCTCCCATTAACGAGGACTCGGTCCCCGTGCTGAAATGTGCGGAGGCTGGAATGTACTTTTGTTTTGGCCACCTGCCCGTGATGTCACTCCGCGAGCGCAGGAGCTGTTGCCATGGGAACTAGTCGGAGAACCGAATGTTCACGCTCTCGGTCTCCGCTTCTCCACACGCTGAGAGATCTCAACGCCGAGCTGCAGAGCACAAAGATCCCATCGATCCGGGGATAAACAGCGCGAGCGGACAGGGACGGATCTGCTTATATACACACACACCCACACACCCACACACACACCCACACACAGGGATGAGACTCCCTGCAACCCAGCTTACAGGGACAAACTGCAGTATCATCATCATTACATCATTGTTTCAATTATAACATCATGCGCTAAGCGAGAAATTCCATCCGTGTGTTATAGAGAGATTCATAAACAGACTGTGACAATAAAATTAAATATATAAATAAATAACTGATTACTGGTGGAGGTGGGCGACATGACGAATACGTCATATTTTGAGATCTTTTTTACAATACAGTTTATTAATACAGTTTATTAATAAATAGTTACACTGACCCCAGAATCGTTTTTTTTTTTTTTATAATTATTATTATTATTTTTATTCATATGTTTGCATTTGAAGTGCCGAAATGTTGCAGTACTTCAATAATCCTACAGGTGGTGTGCTTTTTACTGTACACACACTGGCAGGAAACCCAGCCTCCCGTATCGTAGGAGAAAATTATTTGATAACTTTGTTTAGAATTTTATAAAAAGGTAAAAATAAATTAAAAAGTATTAAATTGTGATCCTTAAAGAAAAGCAGTAATCGGCCTCGAGGTATTGTGATCATGTCATCTTGTTGAATCAAATAAAGTGCATACACGAAATACATTTAAATAAAACTCAGTTCTGATATTTTCGGTGATATTAAATAATTTAACTAATGTTCATTGTAATTTCTAGGAAGGTTCATTATTACCTGATTTTATACATTTTTTTAAATCTTTTTTTTTTGTTTTAAACAAGCCGTAATACTAACATTCAAACATTTTAAAATCTGAACATTTTGATGCTTTAGAAATAATTTTAGTTTTTTCCTTTGGTACTTGCGTACTCACCGTTTATAATTTTTGCGATCATGTCCCCAGTTCCTGACCAAAGGCTGCGAGACGTCGGAGATGACCCTGCGCAGGAACGGACTCGGCCAGCTGGGCTTCCACGTCAACTACGAGGGCATCGTGGCCGAGGTGGAGCCGTACGGTTACGCCTGGCAGGCCGGACTGCGGCAGGGCAGCCGATTGGTGGAGATCTGCAAGGTGGGCGTGGCGACGCTCTCTCACGAGCAGATGATCGATCTACTGCGCACCTCGGTCACGGTCAAGGTGGTCATCATACCGCCTCACGAGGACGCCACGCCCCGCAGGTACACACGGTGACGTTATACAGAGCGACGTACGTTTTGTCTCATTTATACATCTGAGAAGTTTGGGGTTAGGGCCCTTGCTCGTTAGGGGCCCTGCTCAGTAGGGGCCCAACAGGGCAACTTTCTTGGGTTTGAACCTGGGAGCTTCCAGTCTGTAGTCCAAGGCCTTAACCACTGAGCGACCCTTGACCTTGGTCCTGTTACCACCAGTGTGTTTATATCAGCTCACCCTAATGTAGCAGAGAGTCTCAGTCAGGTTACTTTGTAGCTAAAATTTTTGGGGGGGATTTGGTAATAAAGAAGCCAAGCATTTTTTGTATTCCTCCTCGTTTAATTATCTACATGAAATGAAATCTATAACTTTTCTTTCAAAACTTTATCCTTTCCCCACTTCCTCCTGGCAGTCTTTATTTATTTAAGTGTTTTGGTGAATTTAGGTATAAGAATTAAAAAAAAATTTTTTTTTTTTAATTATTATTTGTATTTTTTTAATAAAATTTGTAATATTATCAATGATTTATTAATAATTAATTAAAAAATAATTGCTTTTTCTGATGCAATAAGTTCAGTTTATTTTTTTTCTCCCAAAATGTTTCCATTCCGTTTCCTTTTGCTTAATTTAAGATATTTTTTTATTATAATGTAATGAATTAATTTATCAAAGGATTTTTTTTAAAGCTTTTTTTTTTTTTTAAAGACATTTCAGTTATGAAATCCGAGTCGAAATCCGAGCTTTATGAATTAAAATTTCAGTCATGAAATTAATGTTTTATGAATTGAAATTTTTGTTAAAAAGGTTTCTTTTATGAAATTAATAATTTAAAAAAAATAATCCAAATGTGACCGTTTTCTTTAAATATAAACTCTGTAATTATTATTATTATTATTATTATTATTATTATTTGTTCTACAGTATATTACCTTGTAAATTGTCATGAAAAATCTTT
>JAQKPX010000020.1:17688862-17707209 GCA_030068255.1 Clarias angolensis
AGTTATATTTTTGTAATATCTCACCCCACCCCTGGTTTGTGCTGGAACAGTGCTCGTCAGCCTCCCTCAGCTGTGTGTGTGTGCGTGTGTGTGTGTGGAGACGTCCGTGCCACTCCTCAGGAACGCCATGTGAAAAGGAAATTGCATGCTAGCGATCCGTCTCCATGGAGCGTCCCCGAGCCCGAGAGCCGACATTATTTCCTCAAGCACAGTTCAGCGCCTCTGACGAGCAGCTCCTCATTGTTTTGTGAACTAATTGCAGTAATTGAAGTGGAGCTCAAGGATCTTCTGACCTTAAAAAAAAAAAAAAAAGAGAGAGAGAGAAATCTTTGTCTCGCGGTTCGTTTGCACTCCAAACACACTCTGTTTAAAGTAACCATTCGACTCTGTGTGTGGACGGGTTACACTTGTACAGGACAGGTGTGTGTGTGTGTGGAATCCAGGTCACATTAATACACACATGTAGACGAATACAGGCATGGTGTTTGTGTGTGCCTTTTCTCCAGCTGGCTTTGACACGAGCCGCCTCCTTTGGTTGTTGTTGCCGTGTACTTGTGTTTGACGGTGCATGTGGACGCCAGGCACTCGTTATCTCTCTCGTTAACACTCACTCATTCATGCAGTCACTCACGTCGAAACACATACACACATAGCAGGTCATGTTGGTACGATTTCTACCAAATCAAGGACTTTTTTTTTTTGCACTTTCTGGTTATATATGATGATGATGATGATGATGATGATAATGATGATAATAATAATAATAATAATAATAATAACAACAACTAGACAGGTAAATTTCCTGAAGAAAATGTGAGCGTGCCTCTGGGCCTTGTTTATACTGACAGTCTACAGGATCAGTTGCTAAGGTGCTCTAAAGTGGTTGCTAGGGCGTGGCTTGACAGCTTCCTGAGAAACTGATTGGTTGACTGAGTAAAACGAGCCCGCCCCCATATGTCTCTATGGCAACGGGATCCACAGTTAGGTTCAGTTTCAAATTTCCTATGGAAGTTACCAGAGCAGGGATACAACTGTGAGCACTTCCTGTTTCAGTGGGGAGAACCTTCAACAGAGTATGTCAATGGGGCAAATTTGGACACCTTTTTTGCCCCTGACGCAGCTTGCAAGCCCCTTCAAATGTGGTAAATTTGACATTTCTACAAAATTCTTGCTCTGCGCTAGAATCCGTCAAAGTTCAAGATTCAAAGAACTTTATTACTCCTAGAGGAAAATTGCTTAAAAGTTGGTCTCAATGTTAAGTCTATGGGAATTTTTGGGGCAGTACAGTACATTGCCCACGCTTGGGGGAAATTACCGCCCACCCTTTGGGAAAAGTCAATCATCCAGAATTAGACAAACAGTACGGGACCTTCTTGCGTGGGGTTCGGACACAGCTTGCCTGAACCTCTTGTGTTGAATTCGAGATTTCTACAAAATTCTCGCTCTGTGCTCGAATCCATCAACGTTGGTCTCAATGTTAAGTCTATGGAATTTTTGGCTCACCCTGTGTGGGCAATTTACCCCTGAGAAAAGTCATAGCACTCTATACCCGTCTCTTTCATGGGTCTACCACAAACGGTACGAGACCTAGTTACGCGCCAACGTTTTGTAGGGAAGACGAAGAAGGAAGAAAAAGACTAATAAGCCTGTGAGATAATAATAGTGTTGCTTTCCAAGCACAACTAATAATAAATCTTACCAGATTCTACCATCGCACTTTTAAATTCTCCGTTCTGATTAGTCATAAGGTGTGAATTTATTTCCATACAGAGTGAAACTTTTGTCTCTATTAAGCTTAAAGTATCTCGAGTAGGTGGATGAAGTTACTACGTTGTCGTTACAGATTGTTGATCTCATCTGCAAGTCGCTTCACACCACAGAGAAATAAATGTCTCTATCGTACTGTACGAGTGTGTTGCGTTTTAAACAAACCAAACAAATCACCTCGCTGTAGAACATTGTGTACCATGTGAGGGGCAGTGGTTGCTCAAATGTTTAAGGCTCTGGGTCCCACTTAAGTAGTGTAACAGCGCGCCGTAGCCGCTCGATCCGGTCCGTTCGCGTATCGTGTGATGATGTATTCAACACCACTGGCCGCGCAATCAAGGAGTCTATTCATCATAAACTGTGCTCCTTATTTAAAGCCAGGCGTAATGAACATTTCATTAAGCCCACACTCCCGCTCCCGGAAAACTTGCTAATCTTATATCTCACAAGAGCCTACTGGGGTTTAAACAAACAACAACAACAACAAAAAACCGTCTACGCATGCTGTTTATGATGAACCGATTGTGCCAGCTCATGAAAAACAGGATGGCAGGATCTGGAATGTTCTCCCAGATCTTAAAGGTCTGGGTTAAACTTTGGCTTCTCGTTAATGTACGACACTGAACAGATACTACAAACATGCTTACTAGATTAGACTAGACTCGATTATTAATATAAAACCTCATCGAGAACAAACGTCCCTTGTTGCTGTGATCGGCTGGAGTCGTGCAGTGCGCTGCGGTCTGCGCCACTTTTGTTTGCTTCTGACTGTGAATAAACACCAGATTTTTATCAGACAGACTAAACCATGAGGAGATTTTTTTTTTTCTTCTAAATTTGACAAAGTATATTGGATTAGAATCACTGACTCGGATTTACTCGCAGCTCCGTCAGTGGGGAGAGTAAATACGAACAGCTCATTATTGTGGAGAATAAAGCATTCAGAAACGCATTTAGGGCTGTAGAGAGCGCTTAGACTAATGATTCGTTATATTCTAATGCACAGATTTTGTCTGAATAGATCACGCAAAACGATGAGCAGTACAGTTAAACGTGATCTAATTAAATTCACGCATTATGGTTTCCACACATTCAACAAACATGATTTGCTGGTATAATCCTGAAAAGTCCTGAAAAATATTCAAAGCTCTCTCTCGCTCTCTCTCTCTCTCTCTCTGTCTCTGTCTCTCTCATATCCAAGCTGAGGAGCGACCCCCGGGTCTCAGGTCTTCTGATTTTATACTGTCCTGGTTTTAATCATGTAAATTGTCCATTCATGTAGTATTATTAAGCAGGCATGAAGAAATGCACGTATATTGTACAAAACAATAGACACTGCAGTGCACCAGATATTAATATTTACAATTATATATACAATATTTTCAGTGTGGACAGTGTTTCTCCTGTAAAACTATCCTGATGGTGAATAATCCTAATTTTGGAAAATTCTCAGCAAAACAGAGTTCACAGTCCAATACAGTGGAAAACAGCTCTGATGATGACAAAATGTGCTGGATTAATTTCCGTAGGTGCGGTTACAGTTTTTGGCCACATGATGGCAGTGTGGGAAAAGGGGACAGGGATTTAGTCGAGTGGATTGGTATGATTTACATTGTATACTCGTGTCAAAGGTGTACAAGACTCACTTTGTCCGACTTACGAACTAGCTCAGTTCCAGGAGCGCGTCCGTAAGTCGGATTTGTTCGTAAGTAGGGGACTTGCCTGTATATACGTTCACATTTGAGTTGCCGTACCTCTATCATCCTGCAGGTGGTGCACCTCCGCTGTTCAAATTATTTGCTAATTTTGTTTTGTATTGTAAAAAAATAATATATATATATCAGGATATTTATAAAAACCTAGTGCTTATACAGATTGACTCGGCTTGTAGGTATCGTGATGATATAGCAACTGACGTTATTTAAATACTGTAGTGTAAGTTACGGGTAAAGCGGTGCAGGAGAAGTAGTTAACAGTTATTAAACCATGGTCAGGTGTTTTAATAGAGAGGCGGTCACATGGTACACACAGTTTCTCACGCTGATGGTGCACAGGTGGGGCCTTAGAGACGCTGTTGGCCGCACTGTTACACCGCTACGCAGCAGGCAGGTTTGTTTCCGTAGTAACATCTTTTTTCTTTCCTCTTGTTATGAGTGACACCGCCATCCTCTTCCCTTTTCTCTCAGCCGTGTACATCACCGCCTGCACTCGTCTCCTGGGCTTTTGACAGGAATCCTCCAATTCTTGCATTTTTTATTTATTTATTTTTTGCTTTGGCTTTACCTCACTCACTCACCCCCCCTCCTCTCTCTCTCTCTCTCTCTCTCTCTCTCTCTCTCTCTGCTCTTTGTTCTTTGTCAGCATGTCTTTCTGAGGGCGTGGGTGGCTTGTGGCTTTCGCGGTTCCGTTCTCGCTTTGACCCCTTTTAACGTCCTCGCATATCTTCGGTTCCCTCTCAGCCCGCGCCAGTAATAACAGGGTGCAGTCCGGCCGCACCGCGGACACCGTTGGCCTCGCGCGCCGGACAGCTCTAGAATTATCCCTCCCCCCTCTCTCTCGCATGATGGTGGACACCGGCTCGGGTCACGAACCCGACCTGACCCGCTCCGGGGACACGAACTCAAACCAGAGCTCTCGGTCAAAGTCCTGTCCGTGACCGGTTTGCAAATGAAAGGGTGTAGCGCCGGGAATAAAAATCTACAGGCGGTGTTTAACTGTGAAAGGTCGACGTCGAACGTTTTCTAGATCGCAGCTGTGTTTCTAAGGGACGACGCAGGCAGGAAGCGAAATGTTAGCAACGGAAAGGAAGTGCTAAAGGAAGCGCCTCCCTGTGTACAATTCGAAATAACGCCATGCAGGCTTTTTTTCAGTCGTACATACAGGAAAAGGGAAAAGCGCCTTCCCTGTGCTTAGAATGTTTTTCTTTAAATGTATTTTTTATTTTTTTGCAGAAGGATCTTGTACGATACACAGACCACAGCTGGTCGAATTCCTCAAGTTTGTTCCGTGGCAGATTTTCCACATATTTATACTTTATTTTTTTCTTATTTATCGACTCTCCAGTTTTGGAGCTGTAGCTTCAAACTTTCTGACAGCACTTTTCTCAGTAACATAACGAGCTAAAGTACGTTCAGAGACAGGAGACGAGAGGATGGAGAGGACAAAATTCTCTGTAGTTTCTGCTAGAAAGAAATTGACATCTTGTCTACGAGACATTTTCTTCAATTTAAAAAAAAAAAAAAAGGAACTTGAGGGGGGGATAAAAAAAGGTTTAAAATCAGCTGGCCAATGAGGATGCAGCATTTTAAGACCCTCCCATAACAGCTAACCAATCAGGATGCAGTATTGTAACACCCACCCACACACACGAGATTATTATTTAAAAAAAAAAAAAAAAATTCGCACTAATGTAATTTCATATAAGCTCATTCCGTTCCACGACGGTGTGTTTTATAAATTTATAAATGAGTAAGATTAGTGTTTTGAGAGTGAGAGAGACGCTACAGAGTCAGAGACACGTCTGTATCCCTGTTCATCCTCTCCCACGTCGCTTTCTTTTTTTTTTTTTTTCTCCCTCCAAACTCTTCTTGTCTATTTTAGTCGCTCTGCCTCTTACCTAACGGCTCAGAAATCACACGAGTCTCGTTTACACACCGTCCTCCGTCCGCCATGACGAAGCGGAGACGGGACACGTACAGCATACAGCGTTTAGCTCCATCCAAAGCTGCGCGCTCGCTGTGTGTTTGTTGAACGAGGGACTGTTTTGTAATTTCACTGATCCACAGTCTGAGCTCTGAGCTGTGTGCGTGTGTATATATATATATATGTGTGTGTGTGTGTGTGTGTGTGTCTGTGTGTGTGTGGGAGGATTTGTCTCGGTGATGATACTGTCTTGCATAATGAGTCGTTTTAAATCGCCTGCTGTTGCGTCGTCTCTTTCGAAGCGGTTTTATTTCTAATCTCTTCTGCATTACACGCGTTTCATTATAATAATAATAATAATAATGATCGTCATTACTCTGTGGCTCTTTCCAGATGCCCCGGTCAGTAAATCCGGGCCGTCGTACTCGGGAGGCCCGCGCATCCAGAGGCAGGAGCAGGTCATTCATCTGTCACCCAAGAAGGGCAGCCAGGTGAGTTGAAATTTATTTATTTACTTTTTTTTGTAAGATTTGGTTGAAAACAAAAGCAGGGAAAAAAAAAAACAGTCGCAGAAATGATCGAGTGTGGTGTGAGATTGTGATCGTTTCGATTGTCTGCGTTCGAGCGGATCAGTTCTCACGATTGCGTATGTGTGTGTTTCCCGCCTGACGCAGTCCGAGGGCCCGTACTCGCACTCGAGCAGTAACACCCTCTCCAGCACGGCGTCCAGCGGCGCTCACAGCGATGACAAGTGGTACGATCTCGGTGGCAGCGGCAGCGGTGGCGGCGGCGGTCAGGGAGACGTCCCCGAGTCCGAACCCAACGGTCTGGGCGGAGGCGGGTACCTGCAGGGCTCCTCTGCCGACAGCGGCATCGACGCCACCTCCTACGTGCCCCATCACGGCAGCGCCGGCTCGTTGCTCGCCGTGAGCACCTCAGCATCCCGCGAGAGGGTGGCGTCGCCGTGGCACGGGCCGCCCGAAGGAGGACGCCGCGTACTCGAGCGCTCGCCCCCGGCTGCGGAGTCGGCCATCGCTCCCGCAGAGGCTCCGCCTACCCGCAGTCCTCCGACGCATCTGCTCATGCGCGACAGCAGCACGTACAGCCTGAGCGACATGACCTCACACTCCAGGTGCGCTCAGGTCCGTCATAGACACGCAGCCTAATGTTCAGGGTTCAGATTTTAATCTTTCGTCCCCTCGTCCTCACAGCTCGCGTCACTCGGGCAGCCCTGTGGTGCTCGGCTCCAGTCACAACTCACCCCGAGACGAGTCCCCGTCCGCCACCTCGCCCTCATCCTCCTCCTCTCAGAGCTCCGTCTCTCCAGGACCCAAGAGCTTCTACCCTCGCCAGGGCGCCACCAGCAAGTACCTGATCGGCTGGAGGAAACCGGGGAGCACCATCAACTCCGTCGACTTCGGAGACACTCGAAAGTGAGTCATGAAGCACTTTAAAAGCAGTCAGATTCAATTAACTGCAGGATTTTTCTTTTATAATAATAATAATAATAATAATAATAATATCCATACTACAATTTACACAGCGCTTAATGTTTCACTTTTTTTTTTTGTCCTTTATAATGGTAAGAATTTGAGCAATCCTAAATAGCAGCAAAAAAAAAAAAAAAAAAAAGTTTGCCTCCATTATTATTGTACAGTGCTCAATTGCCCCCTTGTGGTCAAACACGAGTATGACCATGAATTATAGTAAAGGTTTTTTTGTCTGTACATAATATTTAAACAGCGCAAAGCTAATGTACAGTTTAGAGCTTTGCAGCATCTGGATGGTGATTCAAGTCATAATCACAAACACAAGGGTTATTTGTAATAAGGGGCTATTTGTAATAGGTTCATCATCCTAATTTATTTTGTTTTCCGCCCAGGAGACCTCATGGTGAGGGCGCGGACAGCGGACCGTCTCAGACCCGGCCCTCTCTCAGAGACCTGCATTCTCCTCAACCACTGGGGAAATCCACTGTAGAGGAGGATCTGAAGAAACTCATCACCCTGGACAGTCCACCTGCCATCCATCATGACGACAAGGTGTGTTTATATACACACACACACAGTTTTTAATGTTGCAATTCATCAGAAAGTTCCTCAATTTCGATTGGTCAGTAGGTGTTGATAAATTTTTTTTCTCTAACGGTAACTGATCGCACGGCGCTTCGTGTGTGTGTGTGTCTCAGTCCCTGCAGCCGTCGTGCTCGGGTGCGAGCGGTACGGGCCGGCGCTCGCTCCACCGCACCCTGTCCGACGAGAGCATTTACCGCGGCCAGCGCCTGCCGTCTCTGGGAGACGCGGTGTTGGAGCAGGCGCTCGCCAGCGACGTGCTCTTCAGCTGCTCCACCCTGCCGCGCTCGCCCACCACCCGCGGCGCCCCCCTGCGCAGACCCTCCTACAAACTGGGCATCAAGATGCATGGTGAGTAGCTCGTGGGTGCAGCGGCGCTGTCAGGGGTCACTGTGTAGGGTGGAGCAGCCGAACTCTGACCTCACTTAGAGAGAGAGAGAGAGAGAGAGAGAGAGAGACAAATAACCAGAGAGAGGAAAAAATTGTCATTTCGAGACTTTTTAAGTGGATGTTCTCTCAGTGTAGCATCGACACTGACTACACATGACATGTATCGTCCTTATAATTAAAAACAACAATTATTTTATCTGGGCTTTTATTAGGTACTGTATAAGATGGATAAGCTTATTGAAAGGTTGATAGATAAATGGATTTTAGATGAACAGATGCATGGTGACTTGCCGGTGATGGATGGATAGACAGATGGAGAAATCATTAGACATTTAGATTGATGGATGGATAGATAGATAGATGGTGTTATGAATCAATTGATGGATGGATGGAGAGATTGATGAGTAGATAGATGTTTAGATGGGTGGATAGTCAGATGGAGAGAGGTGAATAAATAGATATTTGGATGGATGGATGGATGGATGGATGAAAAAACAGATGGTGAGATCAAGGGAAAGATTTATAGCGTATATTTAATGGGTATACTGTATGGATGGAGAGATCGATGGATGGATAGATTGATGGTGGGACATTTAGATGGTTGGATGGATGGACAGATAATGATAGTCCGATAGAGAGTGGTGAGTAAATGGATATTTGGATAGATAAACGGATTGATAGATGGATACTTGTAGAGAATGGATGGACTGATGGAGAGATTGATGGATATTTCATCAGATGTTGAGATCAAGGGAAATATAAAGTATATTTAGATGGAATAATGGATAGACAGATGGAGAGACGGATCGATTGATGCATTCTTTGACAGTTGGATGGATGGATGGATGGATAGACAGAGAGATCGATTTATATTAAGACGGATGGAGAGATCGATTGATGGATGGATACTCTGACAGTTGGATGAGTGGATACACAGATGGTGAGATGTATATTTGAAAGGATTAATAGACAGATGAAGAAATGGATTGATGGGTGTAACTGATGGACGGATAGACACTGATGGAGAGATGGATTGATAGATATTTTAATGGGTGGATCGACAGACAAATGATCAATGGAGAAATAGATTTAGATGGATTAATAGACAGATGGAGCGATGGATTGATGGGTGGATACTTTTACAGAAAGATGGATTGATGCTGATGGAGAGATGGATGATAGGTGGATGGATGGATGGATGGATGAGATCAACAGAGAGATATATGTAGATGGATTAGACTGATAAGACGGAGATGGATGGATAAACAGATGGAGAGATTGATTAAAGAATGTATAGATGGCTTGATTGACGGATGGATACTTTGACGGACGGATGGACGCCGATGGAGACATGGACAATAGACGGACATTCAGATTATATCACACGCAGGCATGAAGTGATGAGAGTGAATCTGCTTATACAATGATAATGATATAACCCGATTGTGTAACGTGTGTGTATGATTGTTGCCATGGTAACATTTTGTAGGAGGTTTATTTTTATCCCGCGCTGCTCTTGTCCCATTTAATTAAAACCTTTTTCTCAGTGTCGCTGCAACCTTTCTGTTATTCCATTCTTTATTTATTTTTTGTTTATCCTTGCATAGTTTTTCCTTCATTATTTATTATCTTTCATTCATGTCCTGTGTGTGTGTGTGTGTGTGTATTACTACGGGTGTCTGGACTGATTTATTTAATTTATTTTAAACAACTTCACGTCTCCAGTCTGGTAGCGTAGACGGCGTCTGCTTTAGTCGAGCGTTATGATGACGTGTGAGGGTCGCAGCTCACAGTTCTAGTGTGTTATCAGTGTCACAGCCAGACTCAGTCAGCTGACACGCACCGTGTGATGTTTTCTCATTGGCCGTGGGTCAGGTGACCTCTCCGCGTCTGACACCTCTCTAGTAGACCTGCACGAGCGCCAGAGGTTGCCGTCTCCAGAGCTGGGCCTCATGCCCCTGCCAGACGCGGACAGCGGCTTGGACTGGAGCCACCTGGTGGACGCCGCCAACGCCTTTGAGGGTGAAGGGAGACCCCCACGCAGTGAGCCACCCTTCCTCCCTCTCTCTCTCTCTCTCTCTCTCTCTCTCTCTCTCTCTCTCTCTCTCTCTCCGCCTCGCCTCGCCCGCTGCCCTGCGCTCTGATCCGATCCGCCCACGCCGACGCTCCCGATTACAGACAGACTCAACCTGACGTGTCTATTGTCTTTTAAATCCAAATTCCGTTCGAGAGTGCGCGCAATTTAATTTTCTACTCGAACATTAAATGAACGGTTATGTAAATGAAAATAAAAGGCCTGTTGTTTGTGAAAAGAACACATCCTTGACACATAAAAGCTTTCATCATCGCTCTACGATCGAGCCGAATAAATATATATATTTGTGTGTATTTATTTATTTTTTATCCTGAAACGAACTCCTCAGTGCTGTGGATTTTTCCTGTGTCTGAAATAAAGGATGTTCAGATAAAAACAGCAGCAAATGAATCAGTATTTTTTGATACCAGGAACGAAGAATTCTATACTACAGTAATATATTTATTAGAGAACGAGTCGTGATTTATATATTTAATGCTGTGGAACGTCTGTAATCCAGGTCTCATTAACGTTGTAGCAGAGTTCGGGTTAAAACTTTAACACTGACACTGGAGACTCCTTACATAAACATAAACGTAACAAAAACATCTGTTCAGAGAAAACACAGCCTTTTTTTTTTTTTTTTTTCCCCCATCCATATGAACAATCTAACTGAACAATCAGAGCTTAGAAGGTTAATCGTTTTTAAATGAAGCGCCGATGTCACAGTCACTCAGTAGTGTCGGAGCGCACGGCCGTGTGTGACACACACCAGGTTTATAATGCTGACTGCATTCACCACAGAAGTACTGACCGCACCCCCCCCCACCTCTCTCTCTTTCTCTCTCTCTCTCTCTCGCTCGCACCATCACGTCCACGCTGCTCGTCTCAGTCCAGAGGAGTTTCATGTTCAGTTCTCAGGACCTCAGTCACCGTGGTGAGAGTGCAGTGAGCTCACAGCAGATGGATCTGCAGCCCGTAGCACACACCCGGCTCTCTCCCAGGTCAGCACCGCTTCTAATGCCCCCTCTACTGCCCCTTCTAATGCTCCCTCTACTGCCACTGTGTGAATACTGACTCTCTCTCTCTCTCCTTAGTGATATCCCTGTGGGTTTTGCGGGGAAGGTGTCTCAGCTCGAGGCTTTAGTGAAGATGCTGCAGGAGGACTTGAAGAAGGTACCGTATCAAACCTCCAGCTCAGGGAGAAACATTTAAACAATGTTAATACAAACCATCAGTAAATACCTGTCAAAATGTAGATTAATAAATCAAACATTTTAAAATAAATTACTTCATAACTCGATCAGAAGGTCAATAAATATCAATAAATATGCAAAAAATAATGAAATAAGTAATAATGTAAGTATAAAAGGTAAACAAAGATCAAAAATAAAAATGTAAATAATAACTCAGTATATGTTATAATATGCAAATGAGTGAATAATCTAATTACTTGAATAGAAATATTAAAAAAATTGTAAATAAGAACAGAAGTTAATCTATATATAATAAAACTGTAAAGTGGGCGTGTCTGTACATTAAAGATATTTGCGGATAAATAATTTGTGGGGACGTAAGATGAGTAGTAGAACACATCAAGATGGTTTTGGGAATTTTTCTCCGTCTGTCTGTCTGTTTGTTTGTTTGTGCACGCATCACGTAAAAACCCCTGAATGAATTTTAATGAGGTTTTCACGGGTGTATTTGGCCGAGCTCGAGGTAACATATAGACTTCGTTTCATCACAGTCGGGCCACTGGAAGAGAAAATATGCTAATTTGAAATTTAGATAGAAAACACCCTTATATCATTAAAAAAAAATCATTAGTTCATCTCAAAATCCACCAGATGGCGCTGTACAGTTTTTGATACGCGCTTATGAGTGTGTGATTACCGCAAAGTCACAGGCACATCTAGTACCTAAATACTACTAAAAAATTGTATTAAATAAATAACACTGTATGTAAATAGCTAAATAAGTAAGTAAACAAATAAATAGCAAAGTAATTTTAAAAATGCAATTCAGTAGGAAAATTATGTAATATGGAAGAAAGTCAATATGGGAAAAATCAGTAAATAATAAAATAAACAAGTAAACAATAGAAATGAACAAACACAGCAGTGAGTGAGTGTATGAATGGGTTTTTTGGGTTTTTTTGTGTCTTTTCGTTTTAGAAAAATGTATTTAATTTATAATTAAATTATTTGGATCCCCAGGCGAAATTAGTTTCCCTTTACTTTAATCTGTTCCCTAAAATACAGAAAGAAGCTTAAAAACCTCTGAGCTGCCCTACATATGGAAGATTTCAGTCCAGTCTCGTGTGTGTGTGTGCGTGTGTGTGTGTTGTCAGGAGCGAGAGGAGAAGCTGAAGCTCCAGGCTCAGATCAAGCGGCTGTGGGAGGACAACCAGCGTCTGCAGGATGAGTCTCAAAACTCTGCGGCCAAGCTGAAGAAGTTCACCGAGTGGGTCTTCAACACCATCGACCTGAACTGAGCTCCAACGGCTCCGTCCTCGTCCAGCTCGACCCCGGGACCGAACACGCGCACCGCACACACTCCACGCTCGACACGAGCGTCCCCCGAAGCGCCCAGAACCACGACGCAGGAGCCACCAGTCTGTCTCTCACACACTCACCACCACCACCGCCGCCGCCCAGTTCTGACTCTGAGCCGGGGATCTGCAGGGACGACCACGGCCACGCCCATCTCCTACCATCCAGGAGCGACCTGACACTTTCCTTTCTGTGTGTGCGTGCACGTTTGTGTGTGTGCTTTAGGGGCCATGTTTGTGAAATTTCGCTGGGTCGCTGTGCTATCCGGAGTCTGTGTGTGTGTGTGTGTGTTTATTCTTTCCCTCCCCTTCTCTCTCTCTCTCTCTCACTCTCTCTCATTAGCGAGGCTGGTGGTGTGACTCTACAACGCAACAGTACAATCAGAAGACGAGACAAAAGAAGGAAGGGAGGAACTATCTGATAAAGTTTTTTTTTTTCTTTCCTTCCTCTCCTTCAAACTCTAAAGCAATAGACTGATCTCCTCTATGAGAATAATAAAATCTCATCGCGTCGGATTCTTATCTCACGTCAAGCAATCGCAGGTCTGCGGTACGAACGCTCGGAACTCTCAAAGACCAGGGTTTTGTTTTTGTTTTTTTTTGGTTTTTGTTTATTTTTTTTTTCCTCTCTCTATCTCTCTCTCCTTTTTTGGGAACAGATCTAATTTATTCCGTTTGTATTATAAATAAATATCCGTACAGTAGAACGTTAATGTTTATTTTCCAGACAGATGCTCATTATTTAGGTGTATAATTAATATTATTATTATTATTATTATTATTATTATTTTGTACATCTCATTTCAGCCTGATGCCGTTATCTTCTGCGTGCTTCGTGGTGCCCTAGCCTGCCGTTGTCGTGTTGCCTTAGTGCCCTCTAGTGGTGAAAAGTGATTGTTTCACTTGCTACAATCTATATTTTAGTTTTTTTTTTTTTTTTTTTAAAGAACACAAGCGTTCGCCGTTTCCTCTTTTTGCGTTTGTGTTAATCAGAGATCAAGCTCAGGCTCAGTGTGTGTGTGTGTGTGTGTGTGTGTGTGTGTGTGTGTGTGAGAGAGTGAGTTATTTGATTCTAGAGTTATTCTGGCAGAGGAAACGGATCAACACAGGAAGTAGATTTCTGAGTTTCCTGGCGGAAATCCGGGGAAATTGCAGGACAAACCGGAGTGCCTGCTCAGAGGAAGGGGTTTTAGTCAGCTGATAATACGTACGGCTGAACAGATACAGCCTGTAATCTCACCGCCATCTGTAAACACCTGGCTTCCCCCCAATCAATCCGCCCCCCAACATACATACATACATACATACATACATACACACATTTACATACAGGCTGGCCTCGCAAAGGTCAAACCGGGAAGGTGTTGTTGACCCCCAGTAAGTGCGCACACACTAATATACACACACACACACACACACACACACACACACACACAGGGCTGTTCCTGTGCTCCAAATGCTCACAGGTCCTCTACAGAACAGTGTAATATTCAGCAGTTGAATGGAGATTATTATCGATTCTGTTGTAAGAATCATTCGAATCGTTTGATCGGTTGTATTTTTCCCGGCTACCAGCAGCTGAAGTGAAACAAAAAGCCCTTAAAAAAAAAAAAAAAAAACAACCTCTGATCAATTCAGGTTTGTACATTATAGAGAATCTAGAGACCGCGTGCCTGAGCGAGTTAACGATAACAAGTCGTGCTTCTCCTTTTACGCTTTCAGGAAGGTTTTAAATACGAGCTCCTGTTCTGTGAAACTTAAACGCTGACAAAAAAAAAAATATATTAATAATCATCATGTTTGGATGTGAATTTTGCTAATTTTTAATTCTATACATGTCACGTGAAATGGTTTTGTTTTTTTTTTGTTTTTTTTTCACACAAGTGTTGCGTTTTGAACAAAACTGTCTTTTTTTTTTTTTTGTATTAAACTTGCTTTGGGTTTAAGATTCGTCTTTTTTAAAAAACTTGCTGGAAATAATGTTGTGGTTTTGAGATTAAAAGTATCAGAACTGTAAATGCGCAAATTGGAAATGTCAAGACAAAGGCAAAAATGTTATCGAATTTGACCAATGGTGAAAACTAAACACTTTGCTTTGTGGGGGGGGAAAAAAAAAAAATCAAATATGTAAATATTTCCGTTCTAATTAGTGTTATTTAGGTCACATGCTAGCTAGTAATGATCATCGTTAGCAAACAAAAATGTTTACTTAAATACGTATGGGCCAGTACAGTTCATTTTGTTTCATATGTCCACTTAGTCCCGGTTTCATTTGAACACCCCTCATTTTTATCTAATATATACGTTCGAGTCAAACCAGGCCTAAATGTCCCCTTATACATTTTTTTAAATTATTTCTCTTTGATGACGGAAGAGTGGAATTTAATTAAACGCACATACACACACACACACAAAAAACACACACATCTGGATTTTTTTCACCTTTGGCCTAATTTACCTGAACGACCTGTAATTATAAAAATAAGTGTACATACCTGTAATTTCATGCTTCTGCCGCTAGGTGGTGGAAGAGTTCTGTTTTCAGGTTGTACAGTGTTTTATATTTAATACAGGATTATCACCAGAAGCAGCTGATTTAAACAGCTTCTTGTTTTTTAAAAGCTTAACTGTTTGAACTACATGCATACAATGCCATCGGGGTTAGGGGAAAAAGCTGGACTAGACCACTTGGTGGCGCTGTTGGTTTTGAGATCTGTTTAAACTGTTTAAACTTTCACCTCATCATTTTGAAAAATACATATTTAAAAAATAAGCCCTTTCTAAAAAAAAAATTAAAAAAAAATCCCTGCAAAATCGTACAGCGGAACCTCGGTGTGAGAACGCTCTCCCTTACGAATTTTTGCCTTAAGAACTGAAATTTTGCAAGAAATTTGCCTCGACGAACCGAGCAGCGACAAAAGTTGCACATACGTCCGGGAGCTGTTTAAAAAACTTGCCAAGAGAAGCGAATTTATGAATTTTGACGATTTCTTTCTTTTTAGTCAGCGAAAGTTGTTTTGAAAGTCAAACCTCAATATCAACGTTGCCTTTGGTATATATTTTTTGTAATATCTGTAATATTTTTATGTGACTTGGTGATTATTGGCATTTACATTATTCCTTCTGGAAAGATTCACATCGTAATATGAAATTCCGCCTCCAGAACGGATTAAATTCATACGCAGAGATTCCGCTGTAAACGCCTGTAAATTTACATTTAAACGCGATCAAATTCAAACATACGGAATTTCTATTCAAATATATATTTTTGTCAGCGTTTAAGCTCCATAACTATTGTTTACTCGTCACCTTGTTCAATATTCCACTTCAGATTACTTTTAATGTGAATGTTAACTTTCTTTTTTTTTAGATTTAAATTTTATTTGCACTGTAATTTTTTTTGTAAAAATTTATTATTATTATTATTATTATTATTATTATTATTGCTATGTTAACAGTTGATGGAGCTTCATAACGTAATAAACGTCTTATCAGTCATTGCCTTTCCTCGCGTGCGCCATCACGTGTGACGGGGAGAAGACGAAGCCCCTCTATCGACCTTCTCCAGATTTAGACGTGTCTCACTTTAACCACGTGAACGTAAGTTTTACAAAACCATGAGACGGCGAAACATTCCGTGTTTAAAAAAAAACGAAGAAGTAATTGTTTGCGTTATTTTGTTCATTTTATTTGTAGAGGTTTAAACTTTCAAGAAGGAAAAAAACTTCCCGGTCATCATAACAGTGTTAAAATGTTTCTTAAATAAATGAAAAAAATAAAAAACAATAACCTGAGGTGCTGTACTTTTTCTTGATTTTTCTTGAGTCAGGTGACCCGCCCGCTGCTTTCTGGCCCAATAAATTAATTTCTACTCGTTGGTGAAATGTCACGTGACGTCTCCTTGTGTTTTCTTGCTGAGAGTTCGTCACTCATACATCCTTTCCACCAGAGTGCGCTCTCTCTCTCTCTCTCTCTCTCTCTCTCTCTCTCTGCCTTTTCCATCAGCAGTCGGATAATTGCGTGTCGCAGCGAGTAATCAGTCCAGGTCTCTGAAGAGGAGAGGCTGCTCTTCTTCTGATCTTCCTGTGAGTCAGTCAGTAACCCTCAAAACACCACGGCGCAACTAAACACCCCCTCCTGAGTCCAACCTCACAACGTCATGTCCTTCATTTGAAGGACTAAAAGGTTATCTAGCAACAAAAAATCAAACAAAAGTAACTGAAGCTTTTGTTTACAAAATCAAACTTGATTTGATGCAGAATTGTGTTTCTAGTTGTCTGTAGAAATGCGCAGATCACCACTGAGCCCTGGAGAAGCTCAGGTCACATGATTGCAGGAACGTGAAGATCTAGTTAGGTCAGGTGTTGAAATATTTCCAGTACTCTTGGAAAAGGGGATGTAAATGTGTTTTCTCTGAATAAAGAGTGGTGATTCCTCCCAGAAGTCAATCTAACAAAAATGAAGGAGGAAAAGTGTCTCCAGAAGAGGTGCAAGGCAAACCGGGAGGAATATATTTGATTCTGTCACCTCAAATAAAATGAATAAACCCACCTTGATGAGAGTCCAAGCTGTTTGGGATAAAGTTCTGTGGGATGTGAAGACGTCCAGAAATGACTTTTTTTCCATTCTTGTCCATATTTTGAAGGATATCTCAAGAGATAAGATGAGATTTCAACATTATAGCAGCAAAGAACAATGTGCAGACATGAAGTAGTGACAGTACCGTGTATAAATACAAAAGAGAAATAAATGTTATCAAAAACGAATTTATACGCAGTGCCGTGTATAAATACAAAGAAAACATTTTTTTATTATTTAAAACAAATTTTTTTCCTATTTGTATCTCAGTATCGTGAGGACATACAAAAGAAAGAAAAATAAACATGATCAAAAAACATATATTTATACACAGTACAGTGTGTAAATACAAAAGAAGCGGGAAAAAACTATACAGTAGTTATACATTCAATCAAATCATATTGCACAGTTTCTATTTCAATCTATTTCAATTAAGATATTGTAACTATATTGTGAGATAATGTAGCTTTAATATTTTTAAAACTCTCAGGGAGTTTTTCCTTGCCACTGTCGCCCTCGGCTTGTTCATCAGGGACAAACTGACCATTTTGATTCATACATTCACATTCCATACAAACTTCAATAATTCTTTTGATCGTGTAAAGCTGCTTTGCGACAATGACAATTGTTAAAAGTGCTATAAAAATAAAATGAATTTAAAAAAAATTAAGATATTGTAACTACTGTAGCTATATTTAAAATTTTAAGGTATTTTAACAACAGTATATGACAGTAATAATGACAGTTAATGAATCTTGGAATAATATTGGATTTTAAAAGTAGTCTACACTGTATAAAGTCTACACTTTATAATAAAACTGTAAAGTGGGCGTGTCTGTACATTTTAAGATATTTGCTGAAAAATAATTGGTGGGGATGTAAGATGAGTAATAGAACACATCAAGATGGTTTTTGGATTTTTTTTTTTTTTGTGAAAAGAGATTTCTTTTTGTTTGTTTGTGCATGCATCATGTAAAAACTCCTAAACAAATGTTAATGTGGTTTTCACAGGTGTATTTGGTCGAGCTTGAGGTAACATAAAGGCTTTGTTTCATTACAATCAGCCCACTGGAAGAGAAGATATGCTACTTTGAAATTTAAATAGAAAACACCCTATCATGCAAAAAAAAGTCAACCTTGAAAAACCCGTGCATTTTTAATCCGCACTTATAACAGTGTGATTCAAATTTACTTAATTTCACACCTTCATTCCACACACTTCGCGGTAAGACATAAAAATTTTAGTTCATGCCAAAATTCAACAGATGGCGCT
>JAQKPX010000020.1:17786084-17797288 GCA_030068255.1 Clarias angolensis
ATGGATCCATGTTCTCATTCTGTTTACGCCAAATTCTGACTCTACCATTTGAATGTCTCAACAGAAATCGAGACTCAATACTGAAAAGAAATCACTAAATACTGTCAGGTTAGCTTACTAGCATTTCTAAGTAGCATTTTATTAGCATTAGTGGTCTCATTACTAATATTAGCTTCACTCAGAAGTCGTAATTTGCTAGATTTTCTTAGTGTGTCACGGTTTTAGTCAGATTTAGGTCATTGTCCTCTCCTGTCTTCTCTGTTTGAAAGCAAGGCTTTGGTATTGAAGATACTGTACATTTACACAATTCAATTGCACACCGCTTTGAGCTTTTCTGTGCCTTCCCATTTGCATATTGTTTCCTTCGTCGCCTTTATTTGCCTAACTAATACATCCCCGAAGCCTTTATTGGCCTCTGTGCGTATATGAGATAAACAACTTTGTAACAGATGAAGTAATTCAGGAATTGAAGCAAAGGAAATGTTTCCATTTTATCTTGTAGAGAAATAAATTTAATATGCTTAATAAATACACATATACTATTTTAAAGAGGTCACATCTGACAGAATGTGTGAGAATCCAATCTAGAAGGCACTTTACGACTTTAATAGAAGAAGACGTGATAAAAAGCTTTCTGCCAGCAGCTTCGAAACTTTTCACTCACCCTCCATCTGTTAGCATTAGCGCCTGGCTCCAAAAATAACATAATCTTTAATTACCGTAGCTTCACACCTTCCCACACGTTTCTTCCAAGGCATTGTGAGGACATTTGCATGAAGCCGAAGCTTCACACTGTACTTTGTATTTTTTCACCATTGGGGACATTATTTATTATTTGTTTTCTTCCTTTGGGCCAGCATTCTCCCGTTGTTTGTTATCACAGGGATGAGGTGTTGAGAAAACGAACATGATTAAAAAGAAAGGGGGGAAAAAAGCTGAGCTTAGCTAGGAATGTCCCCTATAGTAGCACATTACATTTGCATTGATATGCGCCACCCACCTGTGTTTATTGATGTTATATCATATGACATATAGCCAATGCTATTGTATGAATAGCATGAATAATTCATATTTTGTTCGAACGAGCCGCAAATTATTTGTCACATATACTTTACAGTACATCATAGTGAATTCTTGTTAAGAAGCTGTGCTCAGACAATCGGATCAGTCGTGATATTATAAGGGTCGATCAGCTTGAACTGCCTCATCACTAACCCAGAGTATTAACCCATTCAGCTTCTACATACATAATAACAAAAACAATTACAAATATACAAATGCCATTTAAGTCAAACAAGGACTCATGATGAAATTACACGTATTTAAAGGCGTGAAAGCGAGTAACGTTTACAGAAGACTTCGAGCCCAGTACAGTGATGAGATTCTTAGCTGCAGTAGAACGTTTGGACAGTGCAAACGTTTTAAAAAAGGTTGTACATCTGCGATTTTACACTCAACTGTGTTCTTTTATTCTGCACAATCAGAAGTCCTGCTTTGACTTTAACACTGATATTGATATTTATATAGTCTTAAGATTAAAATGCAATTTTTTAATGCAAATCAAACTTATTTATTTAATATATGTAAATAATACATTTTTAGAAATTACTTATTTATATAAGGCAAAATATATAGTACAAATGCATAGTTTAGATTTTTATTTGAGCTAATTGTATGTTTAGGAAATGTATATTTAACATTTCTTAATAAAATTATTAAATTTATATTTTAATCATTTATTTTTAATGCATATCATTTTTCTACTATGTAAATACAGTATGTATGTATGTTAGTATTAAAAATAAGTAATTTTATCCTTATAAATCTGGTATGTAATACAATAAATGCTTTATGGTTTATTATTTATTAATATTTATTTATTATTTATTAATATTTATCTAGGTAATGCCTTTATAAACTCAAAGGATCTACTGTACGACAAAGTCGATTATGATTACGGTATTGCTAAAATTTTCTTCTGTATCCTATAAGAGAACTCTCTCTGGCTTCATTTTTATTACACCGTTATTAAACCTCATTATCTGGGCAATATATGAAACCAGCGTTCTCTTTGAATGCATGGGAACAATAACAAAGAACTTATCCTCCTCCAGTAATTACTCTGAACAAAGCAGACACACAATCAGTGGATAAGCGACGTCGAAAAGTGATGAAGTAAAATTAATAAATTAATATTATCAGCTAGAAGAGGGCTTAAATATATTGTTTGAGATAATTTGACCAAATTATACCTCGATATCAGCACCGACCACTCTGTTTGTCTCTCTTCCTTTACAGAGTAAACTTTGTGTTTGATGTTTCTCGCCTTGGCCTGTTGCCATGGATACGCATGACTTTCTTCGCATTCTCCTTGTTGCTCTCTCCGAGCACTTAACAATAATGACACTTTTTAAGGAGTTGTTAAGTTGTAATAATCATAACTCGTCACGGCGTCGGTCCGAGACTGGTTAGAGGTCAGGAAGCCGTACGGGGAGCCTCTGACTGTTTGTACCAGCACGATTCTTGTAATCAGGCAGCCTAAAAACATCTCAGACAACTGATAAAAGAGTAATGCACATTATTCTATCAGTGGTTAATGCACTTAGGTAAACACAAGCAGTGTGTTACATAAGAATATTAGTAAGCCCGGGTAATGTGCTGTCCAGCTCAGACAGTGTGTAACCACACAGAGAGCGATCCTTCTTATTTTATCTGTGTACCTCAGGTACTGACTGGCTTTGAATTGTATCCGGGAATGATGAGAGAGATTACTTACTTTGAGGATAATTGCATTTACATTCAAGTAAACACCTTATATAATAATGTGGGTATCTGTATAAATAAAGCCCAAGATCTGTTGGTAAATGTGTCCTGTCACATCATATCTGGAATTAAGTTACATTTGGGGTGATTTGACTTCTGCATATTTTCAGTTATTTTCATTATTCCGTGTTCAATAAGCCCCATTTTGATGCCAGGTTTATTACTGTATCATGTCAGGTTGCTGAGATACTGTATGGCCAGTGTGAGTTTGTTCACGAGGAGTGCCTTAAAAAATACATTTAAAAAAATATTTTTAGAATATTTAATTGAGGAATATGTGGTGTAGTAAGTAAGAGGGAACCCTTAGCCTCATTTTGACATGAGGAGTTCCCTGCTACCCATAAAAAACATCGCCAGCAGTGAGGTTTTATCGAGAAAAAATATGTTTTTCTAACACAACTGGAATAACCAACTTGGATAGTGTTCATTAAAGTGTTTTATTACAATGTTTAGGATTAAAACTCAATCTTAATTCTGTTGAAGCATAAGGAATATAAGTTATTTATCACCTGAAAATTGAAAATTTTGATATGTTTTACCTACTGCCCTCTATCGACCACAGTGCAAAACTAACCTGTGCGACTTATCACCTCTGACTTGTTATGATGGCTCAGAAATTTTCATTGAGTGAAGATGCTTTCATAATTTCTAGCTCTATTCTAGAATGTCTGTAAACAAAAGTGATTGCACTCATTAGGACGGCGAGAAAAAAAAACTTTAATTTATTGGGTGTAAGAGACACAAGTGTCTGTGCCGCATTCTGGCCTTGAGTTAATGTAAATGATGATGCTCTTACTGGAAGCTTAGAGCGGTGATTAATGACCGTCTCCTGAACACCAAAGAAACCTTTCTGTCAGCACGACAGGGATCAAAATGTAATTGTTCATGTTTCTTATTTTTTGAGAAGACAGACATCACTGCACAGTAGTAAGGTTGTAAGGATTTGTGTTTATTCAGCTGTAAGAGCATTAGTGAGCTCAGGCACTGACGTCAGGATGTTCAGGAGGGTTCAGCTCCAGTTCTTTCCAAAAGTGATCAGTGCAGTTGAGTTCAGTCAGGACATTTGAGTTCCTCCACCTTAACACACCATGTCTTTATGCTTTGGGGTTCTTAGTTCCAGTGAATAGAAACTGCAACACTACCATGGCCGGGTGTCTGCAAACCTCTGGCAATATAGTGTGTTGTATATAATGTATTATTAACATTTGCATCAATGCTTTGGCTCCGCAATGTCTGAATTGTGCACATGGACTGGCGAAAGTTTTCTTTTGATGTCTGACCATTCAGGTCTAAGCTGAGCTACAAGGTCAGTACTGTATACTGTACATCTGCCTTAAATGTCATGAGAGAACATTATGTCATCCACAATCTCACTTGACTTTAAAAATTGAACGTCACATTAATGACAGCTGACTTTTTTTTAAAGAAGTCTTCATGAGTCTGTAGGTTTCATGTCAATTATTATAAAAGTTACATCATAACAACTGGTCATAACTGTAGCTCTTATCTGACCTTATGACCATGTTAAATAAAGAGTAAGTGTTTATGAATATTTATATATGTTTTAGGTCAGTTGGTAAAATAAATTTGATCATGTAGATCTTGCAGTTCTACAGTATGAGCAACTTACTGTAAGTAAAACCCAGATTGAGTCTGGTTCGTCTCTAGGATTCGTCCTATTGTCATCTCAGGGAGTTTTTCCCGCAGCATCGTTACCCTCGGCTTGTTTATAACAGACAATTTGATAATTCGGATTCATACACATTTCCATGATTCTTTTTTTTTTTTTTTATTCTGTAAAGTTCCTTTGCGACAATGACCACTATTAAATGCACTATACAAATAAAACTGAATGGAATTGAATGAATGTTTAGCAAATATCACTCTTGCTGGGAAAATGTTATGCTAGGTAAGTTTTATGTCAGTTGGGCAGAAGGTTAGATCCTGTAGATCTAATATTGCCCTATGACCACATTGAAAATCAAAAATCATTCCTGTTGGAGTACGTTTTTATGAATTAGAGAATAAGTTTTAATTCAGGTGTTAAGCAGGTTCAGTCGTGTGCAGTAGATCTTACAGTATGTAATCCCTATGACCACCTGGTTTGCCAAATCCTGTGCCAGATGGAATAAGCTTTTATGTTGTTTCTTTTGTTTTATCTTAACTTATACAAGCTTTAAAATCCTAACTACGGCTGTCACTGGATTTTTTTTTTTTTTTTTAACGTGTTAATTTCCATATTGTTGTGATATTAACACATTAACACATGCAAATTGATTTCTACTTCCTACTTTCAGCACTTACTGCAAATGAAGTGTGCTGTTGTACCCACTGATGATTGAAGCTCTTGACAGCATCACATACTGTATGAGATGTGCTAATCTGAGAACAGTTCAGAATCACAGAACTTGTTAAATCTTTAAAAGTTTTCGAATCCGATGTGATGTGTCCTGAATCAGATTGAGAAATTTGAAATGATCAATGTTAAAGCATTTTAATGCCTTAAGGATTTATAATGAATCTCCAGCTCTAGTCTTAACTAGTCAACCAGATTTCATGAAAGCAAGTTGTATGAAATTTGCTATCGGACAAAAACGTGGTATCGGTGCTAAAAAATGTCTCACCTGCTGTAGGTAAAAAAGTTAATTTTCAGATTGGATAATATAACACCATTTTTCATAATACTTAATGCTTCTTATCTCCTGATCCATGCTTCATTTTTTGTTATTATACATACACATTTATATTTTTATCAGACAAAAAGAAACACAATTGCTAAATACAGTTTCATGCCCTTTTATGTTTTAGAATCCGGAACTTTTTTGAATTCAAATCTTTCAACGGTCTTAACTGTCATTCAGATGAAACTTGGCGGATTTACATTTCACATGAAAAGACATAAACCTGAAAAAGTGTTAAATTGTTAAGATATTGCAACATAAATTTGACATGATTACTCTACAGATTTTTTTTTTTTTTTTTTTACTTTTTAAGCGTTTTACCAAAAAAAAACTATTTAAGGTCATATGCTTCTATGTACAGTAGGTGCTTACACCAATTTCAGTTTCAATACTTTATAATTTTCTTATATTTTCTATTTTGTATTTGTACAGCTAGGTTGTTCTTATATTTTATCGTTTGTTTTATCTTCTATAGCTATATTTTCCTTAGCTAAAGTTTTTCTATATTTTATTTCTCATTTTATTCCATATTTATTTCCTATTAATAATCTTTTTTAAGGTCACAGGAGGTTGTTTAAGCATTTCACAGCATATCATACTGTGTATAACTGTATGTGACAAATAGAATTTGAATTTGAGAAATATGGATAACTTGCATTTAAATGATTATTGTTTGAAGCGAGACTGTATAACACTGAAAATGGCCATTTTTCCGGGGCACATACTGTATGAAATCATCACACGTTTTCTGTATTATATGTAGAGCATAAAAATAATAAAATCAGCACTAAGACTGTGTTTTGGCCGTCTGCGTCCATGCTCTTGTGTATTATGTTCTATTTATAGATCAGTTGCTGCAATTCAGCAGGTTTTTAATATGCACTTGCTCCTCTATGGATCTCTGCAGGTTTGAGATTCAGGGCTCTACACACGTTCAGCACAGACAGCCTGTCAGCGGGCAATCGAATGCCCTTTGATAGTCAGTTTAGCCGTATGGCCAAGTCATTACCGTGAGGTGTATTCTGACAGAGAAGAGGAAAGTGTTGTGGCTGCTGCACTGCACTCTTCTCCAGGGAGCTTGACGGCCCTGTCATTACATTCCCATTAAGAAATACATCTTCCAGCTGTCAGCACCGGCCCCTCCGCTCACTGAGCACGAGGCAGCTCCAGCATCATGTCTGACCTTCAGCCGTTTCAAAGCTAACCATAACATTTTTTTTTTCCTTTTAATTACAGAATTATGACACTAAACCTCCATCCCCGAGCGAGAGGCAATCTATTTCAGCTGATGATTAACATGTGTGCTTTTGTTACGATTGAATAGATTTGATTATAACGATTTTTTTCAGGAGGCCTACCTCAGGGACGTGGATTATCCTCTACGCTGTGTGAAATTTCCTCTGCGAAAGCAGAACCCTTTTGATTATGTGCTTAGGGCTTGCGGAAATGAGGCTGCGCAGCACCAAGACCGTGAGCTCAAATGAAGTTGAGGCTTCTGGCGTCAGCAGTTCATTCTTAATGCATGATTTGGTTCATGTTGTAGAAGTACGAGTAAGATGGAGTTGATTGCATTGAGAGAGTAGAGGGGCTAAAGTGGCTTTCAACATCAGGACATTGTGGCGTTTATGTGCTTGTGATTGTAGATTGTTGTTAATCACACGTTGTTTGCAGAGAATTCTTTTCTAAAAATAAGTGTGTGTGTGTGTGTGTGTGTGTGTGTGGTTTATGCCTTGCAGCCAAGCGTTTACATGAACCTAATCTCATTCCTCATTTCTCCCACCAAAAAAACGAGTAGTCTCTCTGTCTGTCTCTTCGCCTCTCTGTCAAGAGCGAGGCGTTATCTTGAATGAAAAGCGCCGCTGCAACAAGCACAGTGTGAGAGAGCGTGACTATTGTCCCCGTTTCAGCACAGTCATGAACTATAAAAGCTTCATTTAGCTTTGTATTGTAGCGCTGTCTGACAATACAGGGTCTAAAATTTAAAACAGCTCTGAATGAAATGTTTCCAAAAGAAGGGAACGGAAGATTCTTAACTACAGTAGAATTTATTCAGCTTTTCTTCTGACTCAAAGTAATTTTTCAACAGTTTCGCGGTGATCAAATTAAATCGGAACTATTCTCATGAAAACGTCAATTATGTGAAATTGTATGATTATAAACAACCTGGATAAGCAACTAACGGGACTGAATGGTGACGATGGTTCATTATTATTTTTTATTACTGTACACTGCCTGGGTGGACAGAAAGGCCTGTACAGTATCAAACTACGAAAAGGTTAAAATGACAGGAACTGGGTTAAGAACTGTCCAATACATTATTAACACCTGGAAGGATAGTGTTGAATCGTCATCTTGAACTCTTGAATGAACCACTTGTTAGTGAGACTCATCAGAAAAAAAGACTTCAGTTTGCTAGCGAGCTTAATGATTGGACTTTGGAGTGATGGGAAAAGGTCATGTGACCTGGTGAGTCCAGATTGAGCCTATTCCAGAGTGATGGGCGTGTCAGGGTAAGAAGGGAAGCGTATGAAGCGATCATGCATAGTGTCCACTGTACAAGCCTCTGGAGACAGTGTTATGATCTGGGGTTGATCAGTTACTCAGGTCGAGACTCAGCAACGTTATGGGGCAATAAAATGAAGTCAGCTGACCACCTGAATGTACTGAATCACCAGGTTAGAGTTTTTATTATAAGTGAGTCATTTCGACACATGAATTGACCTGAGCTAAAGCTATTCCTGCTACAACAAATGAGTCATTTAAACTAGGCTACATTTTAAAGTATACATAATCAAAGCATTATTTTAACATTCTTGCTATTTAATCGTTTTTCCATTATTTTTAGTCTGACTAGGGATTTGTATTAAACTGAGAAACTTTACCAGCCTCACAGTTTGAGGATTGAGATTTGCTGATGTGAATTGTTTACTAAATTGTGAATAAATAAATGAGCCCAAAAATCCCAGGACATTCCCGTGTTAATGAACGAGAACTTTGTGTCCTGTCAGCGTAATATTTTACCACCAGCATGAAAGTAAACACCGGCAGCTCCTTCCTGTGACTTTTCTTTTTCCTCCCTGGTGATGAGAGTCACGAAGCAGTCCTGAAGTGGTGAATAAAAGCATTCGTTTTTAAATATTCTGTATTTCTTTATGTTACTGTACTTTGCTAATCAGATCAGAGTAGATAAAAAAAAAATTGTAAAGTAGATCTATGAATTCCATTAAAAGATCCCTTTCAAACATTTCCAGCAATCTCTGTAGACTGTCTCTGGTCTGATAAATAATTTAAATCCATGCATTTGTGTGGACTAACTTTCAACAGAAACCGTGCTTGTTCATGTTTAGAAAAAGTAATTTTGCTCAACTACAGACATTTATGTTTTTATCCTCTACTACAGATTATTTATACAGTAAGTATAACATTTAGTGCTGCACAATTAAAAGCATAACAATCAAAATCTAATATATAAAACATGTGCAAGTATTTAATCGCAAAAGGCTTTGATTTATTACAGGTAATATACAGATTGTCAGGTACTTATGGAGAGTTTGTCAAAAATTGGTCAATAGTTTGTCAATATAAAGAGGTACCTCGGGATGCGCATTTAATCCATTCCAAGGGCGAGTTCTTAAGTATCGTGAAACACATTTTCCCATAGGAAATAATGTAAATCCAGGTAATCCGTTCCAGCCACCCAATATTACCAATTTCCAACACTATAATCATATTTTTACATAGAAAACAATCAAAACATTTAGAAATGGCACATAAATTAAGTAAAATACTGTATGAAATAAAAGACACTCACTTTTTTTTCACTAATTCTCACCGGCTGCTTTAATAACAGATCTCAAAGCGGCACCCTTTTCGTCTTGCTACCGAAGAAAAGAAAAATAACAATCTTGTGGCTCATGGTGCTATGGCTTCCCTACATCTTGCACAAAATGCATGAAGAATTGCAAAAAATATGTAAACTTGCTTCGCTTGGTTTTCTACTGATGCAAAGTTTGGAACGGCGGGGCTTTCGTATGCCGAGGTTCCACTGTATTTGTTTATATTTTAGAATATTTTAGAGGTGATAAATAATTATTGGCAAACATCCTCCTAATCTGTAATATGATAATTTTATATTATTTTGCTGTTAGTCTAGATAAATATGTTTGATTACAAAAAGGTATATTTAATAGTTTAAATAGCTACACAATAAATTGTAATAAGTATTAAAATAATCACAGTGTCACTTTTTTGATCAAATCCCACAGTCCTAATTGATATTGTGCTTCTTGGGTCTGTGTTCCACCGTTTGAGGGCCGCTGGTCTAAATAGTCCAAGAGGACATGAAATCAGTCATATACCGTAATATGAAGCAGAATATGAAGTTCTAATCTGAGAGACGGACGCAGAGTTAGAACAGAGGAGTGAGGAAACTCTCACCGTGCTATGACCTAACTTAATGTGATTAGCGTGGGCGTGTTTGAGCTGCACTTAGCTACAAGCTTTGAAGTCTCAGGTGGAGAGGCAGTGTCGCGACAGCTACTTCTGACAGCTACATTAACAGAGCTGCTCTTTGATGAGAGATGAGGACGCTTAAAATGATCCCTGAACCTGCAGCTCCACTCGCTTTTATACCTCAGCTGCAAGACCAGGTGGCTTAAAAACATCTACAGAGAGCCGTGATTCTACCGTTGTGTCTTTTTATTTGAGACTAGATATAATTTTTGTTGGAAAGCATATTTGAAAACAGTGTTGTAGGTTTTTGCTGTCGTAACACATCCGCCTTGACGTTCTTGGGCGTTGGCTTTTCTGATCAACACGGTTGTATAGAGTAGTTAAATGAATTCCTGTCCACTCAAACCAGTCTGGCCAACTCTTTCTTATTAATTCCCAGTTCTTTATTTAGTCGATTATTGAGAACATTCATCAGTTACAAAGCAGCATGACTTTTTTTTTAATATACAGTATATATGATGCATCTTACAGTATACAACTGTCAGTAATATTTTAGATTCCATTTGACAGCAAAATGAGATAAATCCATTTTTGCAGGTTTTTGGAGGAAAAACAAGGTTTTTCAAATGAATCAAGAAGTATGGAATATTTTATTCATGTTTTCTTAGAGTCGCAATGAGTGCTAAAAAACATGAATGCCAGAATATCCTGTTAAAACTGTTTGGGTTATATCAGTGTGAATTTTGTGTGATTTTCTTTCAGAATATAGCACTTTCAATCCTCTTCTGTGAGGTTTGCATTCTGCTATGGGATAATAAAAAATAATCTAATTAGGCACTTCCAACCAAATTTTTGCCATGCATGTGAGACAGTGCACTTCTGCTGAAAATCACAACTACACCATTCCTCTCTTGAAAAAAAACACACAAAAAAACAGAAAGGGTGTGAAAATACCAGGAGATTTCCGAAATACTTAACTTCAGCTAGTCTACAGTATCTCCTTCTGATGCTGGATATGAACGAAAGCTCTTTTTTTCTGCACATTTTTATGTAATGCACTGCTGCCACATGTTTGGCTGGTGATGATGGATGGTGGCATGAATCAGAAGCTGTACATAAGTTTTTAATAAAGTGGCCAGTGAGTGGGATAGTGCATACAGTTTTCATATACACACTACTCACAATAAGTTAGGGATATTGTGAGAGACTTAGTGGATGTCATACATACGGTGTTTGTTTCACTTCAGA
>JAQKPX010000020.1:17883010-17893188 GCA_030068255.1 Clarias angolensis
TTCTTATTTACAACTGTGGCCTGGCAAAGGCTGAGCCTTTTGGGGTTTAGTCTAGAGGTACAGAAAGGTCAGAGAGGTTTTTAGTCTAGAGGTCCAGAAAGGCCAGAGAGGGTTTTAGTCTAGAGGTACAGAGGCAGGGTTTAGTCTGGAGGTACAAAAAAGGTCAATGAGGGTTTTAGTCTGGAGGTAAAAAAAAAAGGTCAAAGAGGGGTTTTAGTCTGGAGGTCCAGAAAGGCCAGACAGAGGTTTAGTCTAGAGGTACAGAAGTCCAGAGTGGGGTTTAGTCTGGAGGTACAAAAAGCCAGAGAGGGTTTTAGACTAGAGGTACAGAAGGCCAGAGAGGGGTTTAGTATAGAGATGGGCACACAGTTCACACCAGTGCTGTTGATACGACACTCACCCACAGCTCAGACAGATGCTGGAGCAGGTAAAATACTCATCAGGGAAGAAGGAGTTACTGGACAGGTGCTCGTCAGGGATCTCACCACTAAACCGCTCACTCAGGGCCTGATACAACACACATACACACACACGTAAGACCTTATAGCGGACATTTCTTTTAGACTTCTTGTTGGAATTATTGTTGTAGTGTTTCAGTCATGACACGTAATGTTACTGCTGTGTAGTTATTATACAATAATTAGCTTCAGAAATATAATAAATCTTTATTTAACTGTATTGTAAATGTAATTATTACTACCGTTTTATGGTATGACTAATTACTGCAAAAAATAATCACTTAATTTCTTATAATTAAACGTTTTACGTCTTAAATTCTCCTTGATTCAACACTTAATAGCATTTTTACTTTAATCCTGTAAAAAAAATTATTTCTCTAACAAACTGAATATTAATAATTAATACACCACTAGTTATTCTGTATATTTCGAACAGTAATGTAGTTTCTATAGTGAACTCTTCTGCGTGTGACAGGACATGGGCTACGTGTTACATGTGTAAACATGTTCTATACAGCTGCAGGTGTGTTGAAGGTTGTCCTGATGTTCCTCGTCCGGTTCCTGAAGATGTAGTGAATGAGAAACTCACATTGAGGGCTTTGTAGATGACGCTGGCGGTGCGAGGGGAGCGCGTGGTGGTGTTGTCCAGCTGCAGCTCCACACTCCGCAGCAGACCGCTGAAGTCAGTCGGAGGGTTGTAGGTTCGAGTACCTCTGTACTGGATAGAGCTGAATGCCTCGGGGTAGAGGCCAAGCTTGCGGAAACGCTCCTGGAGGAGACGTTCTGCCGATTCGGAGGGCTTGTCTGCAGGAAATTATTTATTTTTTTAATTACATTTTAAGAAATACATGGCAGCAATATATTTGGAAAAGTAAAATACATGATAATATAAACAAAAATATTGTGATTTCTCTAACAAATTGCTTATTATCTGAAATAAAATAATTTAGTAATCTACTAATTACCTACATCATTTACTAATTTACTGTAATATATAATTTACTAATCTAGTTGTAATTAACTATATTACAATATGATATTTTCTTCAAAATGTTTGTATTATTTATTTTATTTTTAATTATTCATAGTTATACATTTTATTATAAAAGCAACAACTAAGCAGCAGGCTGGAACATATCAGAACTTATATTTAATATTATTTTACAATATTTTCCAGCGATTATATGTTGATGGTTTAAAAATTCACAGTAAAGTTGCTGATTTCTTTTAATAACAGAGAAACCTGATATTCCTGACCTGAGCCCAGTAATTTGGTGTGGACGGTTTCGTGAAAGATGATGACAGCCGGGCCCAGCGTGGAGAGTGGCACGTCCAGACCGCACCGGGCCGTGGTGGCTTTCAGCTCCTTGGTGAAATGCTTTAAATACGCGTCCGAGGCGTCGCCCAGGAACTTGAAGAGGTCGTCGTGCAGCCGGTCGGCGTGTGTGCGGTAAATCACCAGATCGGACACGGCCAGGACCTTCAGGAGGAGACGAATGCGCTGGCCCTGATTAGTTCCGGCTCCCAGGAGGCCCTCGGTGTCCACGACCACTACTCTGTGGAGCGGGTCCATGGCCGCCCACACGCCCACCGTGCAGGACTCCTGCGTAGGAGACGTCCTGAACACCTCCCGGCCTCTGAAGAACGTGTGGTTGAGGGTGTGGGATTTGCCTTCGCCCGTGTTACCGAAGATGGACACCACCTTCAGGAGCTCGTCTGGGGCGCAACCTAGTCTACTGACGAACTCGTCTGCGTCCTTCACCTGTTCACAAATCGAGCATCGACAGTCAAAAATAAAAATTTTTGTGCTCTACAATTTCAAGAATTAAACACTTTAAAGCAGATAAACAGCTCCAACCCCCCGTACCTGCATTTCCTCTTTCTCATCCACCAGGAGGAAGCTGTGCACTTTTTCCAGCTGAGCTTTCCCATCGTCTGCTTCTTCATCACCAGTGGTAGGGTTCTTCTCAGGTGCTTTGCATGGTGGGTAAGCGATCAGCGGGTGTTTCCTCTTGCTCACGCCGCTGTGCGTCCGCTTCTGACAGTCCAGGCATAAATTGACCTTGCAGCCCTGACAGCGCACCACGGCCCTGTGCCGGGAGCCGTTAGGCGGGCTGCCTGCGTGTCCTTTGCATTGGTCACAGAACGGTACGTGGCCCGGCGCTATTCGGACCCGGTCGTGGTTACGCATACGCTCCTGGCGGTGCAGCTCGAGCTCACAGCGTGTGCACTGCAAGCTGCCGCATTCATCGCACTCGTAGGCTGCTTCGTCCGATCCGCCGCACGCGTAACTCTCCTGACAGACCAGCACCCCGTTTACACCCTTATCTCCGACACCACTCATTCTGCCTCTAAACTACTGACGTCACGGGAGGAAGAGGACGTGACCCAAAGGAACGCCTACTTACTCAGGGGAAAAATAAACTACCAGAGGATTAACCGGTCACCCTAAACCTTCCAGATCAATTCATTATAACGTTTTTATCGATCAGCGTATGTCAGCGAATTCAAGAGGAGTGTTTCAGACTACCAAAATAAAATTCAGAATTTAATTGAGTCAGTCAGCCTTGTTGATTGAACTGTTCGTTACAGCCTTGACTTGGTCTATGATTAACTTTTGCGTGTGTGTTTTTTTTATTTATTTAAAAGATAACGTGTTATAGTGAATATAGAACTATCCACCACATTTAAACAAAGGAAATAAGAAATAATAATAATAATAATTCGGACACGGGTACAGGTTGTACCTTTGTTTATATTCTACATACAAGACGTCTGCTTGATTTGTTAGCGACTTTAGCTTTGAACGATGGATAAACCAGCTAAACAAACAATCTAAGAAATAAAATGACAAAAAGAAATGTGGTACAACTAGAATAACTTGGTAGTGCTTTTACACAACGGATAAACGAGAAAGAGAAAGGCAGAATTAGAGATCGTTAACGCACAAAATGTTTAGCTAGACGTAGCGCCAATCAATCGAGAGTGTAACTACTGAATAGAGAACAAACTGTAATGAAGGTGACACTTGGCTAGCTTAATCCTCATCGGATAATTTAGATTTATTAATGTAGCTAATCCTTGACTGTATGTGTTGTCATGGCAACTGATTTGTCAGGTTAGCAGATGAGCATAACTTCCACCTCCACTTCCATCAAATGAAACCACAAATTATATATTTTTAATATAATATTAAACTGAATACATAAATGTATAAATAATTCAAGCAAGTTTATTTATTTATTTATTCAATGTGTAATACTTAAAAATCTTGAAAAAAACTCAAACTTTCCAGTTTGTACCAATTTAATAGCTTAGCTTGTTTTTTTTGTTTGTTTTTTTTACAAATTTTTATTTAGAAGTTATCTCCTGAGGGTAGAAAAAATAATTTACTAAATCATTTATTAACCGGAAGTAATTGACCGGAAGTCGGACAAATTATGTAATAAAGCCAGTTTAAAGCAACAATATAATAGTAATAAAAACAATTTTATATTTAGCAGTTAATCATCTTTAAAAACTAACATTAATAAAATTATATTGTGTGGTAATGTTATCTCCTGGGTGGTTGGGGAAAAAAATTATTAACTATAATTATTAACCGGACGTTTTAACGTAAAAAACATAAAATATTAGCAATAAATGTACATTTAGAAGTTAATCAATTTTAAATAAAACTACAATTATTTCGAAATTATTTTTAAATGATATTGTCTAGTAATGTTATCTTTAAAGGTGAGAAAATAACAATATAATTTAAAACCCAGAAATAAACCGGAAGTGGCTGACCGGAAGTCTGACAAAATTTACATAATAAAGTCAGCTTGAACCTAAAAACAATACAATAATACGGTGAATATTAAGGAGGAGGTATCTCTTCATCTACAGTGTACACATTTAGACATATTTAGTTTTAATTTTAAATAAATAAAAAGGTTAAATCACGCTATATATTTCTGAAAACAATATATAATATAATAAAATACAATACCAGTCTACCGGTGATCAATATTTAAACACGTCCAAGGTGCATAAACAATTTTTAGCGAGAATTATTCGCAAACTAATCTTTTAATTTACTTTTTTTTTTTTTTTAAGGTTAAATTGGGTTAAAACAGGCTGGTCGTGAGCGCTGTTGACGTCATCAGCTTTTGTTCGTTAAGCTTAGAAACATTAGCAATTAAATACGATATTTACGGCTACACATCTATCTGATTAAATAAAATATATATTTACTCCCGTGCTAAATCTCGCTGTAAAGTGAAGTCTACGTTACCCAGATGATGAGGTTGTTACTGAGCTAGCAAAACACCAAAACAAATGCTCCCCCAACATCGCGTTTTTCTGCAAGACAAGTCTCTGTGTGTAGCATAATACGCTAATTATTCACAGGAAGACATCGACTATCTAAAAAAATAAATAAAAAAAAAACAAGTTTGTTAACAGAGATGTTTTAAAAATACACATAAATCCCTCTCCTCCCCGGTAGAATCTTGCTGCCAGAGATATTTTCTTCCCCTAACCATATTCGACAAAATCCCACCCCTTAAGCGATAATTGGTTGACTGTATTCGCCACTCGAATTATGATTGGATAATCGATTTGTATTGGCAGCGCTATACAGATAACCATCCAATCGCTGTTGAGAAGGCGAGGTTTTATGAATACGGGTAGTATAGAAGGGTTGCCTAGTCACATCAGCTGATCGAGTTGTTTTTGTCTAAAGGTCGAAGGTGGTGCGTCGCAAGGTTTCTCGGGATATGTAGTCATTTTACTGAGCTTGTTGAACAATTAAAATGCATATACTTTTTCATTTCATTTACATTTTAAACTTAAATTGGAAGGATGTCATATTTCAAAATAAATGTGTTGCAGCTTAGTAATTTTAACCAGAATGCTAAGATGAGAGACATTTACATCTACGTACAACTCAGTTACCCAAAATGCAACGCGCTTAAGATTTGAAGGTCACGCTGCCATGTCTGTCCACGGATTTCTTTCTGCATGGCTTATTATTGTTTGTTTTTAAACGTAATCTTTGAGGTTAATGATGCACAACCTCAGTAATTATAAATAGTAATAGTAATTTTAAATAGAAATATAGAAATAATAACAGTAATTCCTTGTAGTTCTATAGGTTTTCTATCCAACATGGCTGAGAAGGAAGAGTTCAGAGACATCCATGGGAAAGCCATCAGACTGTCCTGCCAGGATTATTCTCCTTTCTGCAGGGAGTTCACCGTCAGCTCTGCTAAACTCTCTCTAGTCAGGGTGATGGTGTTCACCTGCGGCGTCTGGCTGCTCGCCTATGCTGGGTTTTATCTCACACAGGTACCCAGGTGCACTCACACTCCACACATGTTCTAGAGTGACTCATCATGATCATGGTTTAGTTACAGAGAACAAAGTTTCTCCATTTGGGACAGGATTTTCATCATTAAATATTTGCGAGTGCTGATATTAGGCAGTAACGGCACTGGGGCGTTAAACTACACACGTCACTCTGTAGTCACAGGAGTTCTACAGTTGATAATTATACTAACTGTCGGTGAAACTGGATCTGTACAGAATGTGAACTAGTCAGTACTCAGTTGCAATGGGAATAACCAGTCACCTTGAGATACGATATTATCACAATACCGCAGTGTTGTGATAATGTTAGCGGCAGTGGTGGCTCAGTGTGTTAAGGCTTTGAGGTACGGATCGGAAGATCGGCGGTTCGAGCCCCAACTCCGCCGGGTTGCCGCTGTTGGGCCCTTGAGCGAGGCCCTTAACCCTGTCTACTCCAGGGGCGCCGTAAAATGGCTGACCCTGCGCTCTAACCCCTGCCTACTAACAAGAATCTGGGATATGCGAAGAATAAAGAATTTCACTGTGCAGTAATGTATGTGTGACGAATAAAGGCTGAACTTAAGGATAAACTAAACAGTGCTGAAAAAACTACCATGATTTTATAAATCTTATTAAATTTTCCCCCGATTTTGTTACAATTTTAAACTTTAAAAAAAGTTTAATGGGTATTTAAATATGGCCTGTTTCTTATAACATCATGTTTTCTCGCCTTAAAAACCAAGCGCAGCGTTCAAACAATACAAACTAACTTCAAATACAAGAGTTTAACTTAAAATTCAAACAAACACAAAAGCTACATTGTTACTGAGCAGCGTGTATCTCTGTTATTTCTAAACAGACTTGGCGATTAGTTTACTCGCGCCACACGGAATGAGAGTGTGCGAATAGTTCAGAGTGCGCCACCTGTAGGATCATAAAGAAACAGCGACGTTTTACCTCCTCGAACACCTCCAAAGTCTCACAACTCATTCACTGTGGTTTAAGTGTGTGTGTAATGAGTGGGTTTGAGACTAATTCGCTCGCAGAGTTTGGAGAAAAAGGCAGATCAGAGGTTTCTAATTTTTGATAATGTAACGCCATAAAAATGCATCTGTGTTGCGTCGCTCGGAAGCTTCTGAACTCGGGACAGAATTATTTATGGATTATGTTTATTGTTTAAAATGTTTTTATTTATTTTAAAAATCACAGATGGATATGTTTTAGGGGGGAAAATAACTGGTTACATAAAGGAACAAATCATAATCCTGAAATCAGAAACCTTTGAAATATATTTTTTAAATCATGTGTATATAATGCTCACAGATAACCCATGACATTAAGAAAAACCATGTGTGTCTGATTATACCATAAGTGGTGCTCCATCATCACCAGAAAACTGAAGGAAAAAAAAATCTAATTGATTAATATTTAAAAAAATAAACCTCTTATTGATTGAGAGTTTGGACAAAATGTAATGTTTTGAGCTGTTGCTATAGAAACATGTCGTATGTGTGTCATAGAACACGACGGTTCTATCCAGTGCCATCTTCGTGACGTTATTAGGAATGCTGCTGCACGTTCACTTCGTCAAGGTGGACCACGAGACGCTGCTGGTGGTCGGATCGCTCGGCGTCCAGCTGTCCTCGGCGTACGCCTCGGGCCGCGAGAGCACCACCTTCATCGAGATGAACAGGATCAAAGACATCGTCATCAACGAGGCCATCTACATGGTGAGGAAACCTCCGATCAGAGCGGACATCTCGGCTCAAACCTGCCTTTTATTTCGTGAGGCGGGGTGTCATTTAGAAGAACCGCCCCGGGTTGAGGGGGGCGGAGCTAGACATACAGTACGAGTGTTGTAGAAGTTTCAGATTGAGATTCTCAATAGTAAACATGATAAATAACTCCTACAGCAAGTGTCATGTGACTGGAAGCTCATACAGGAGCTCGACCTTTTGGTACCTTCTGATTCGCAGGAGCCGTAGTACACTCGGAGGAAAGCGCAGCCCGCCCTCTCCCGCATGCATGAGCTCATATATGACCTCGATTGGTCATTTTCGTTATGATTGACAGGAGAGAGTGTGAGAGAGAGAGAGACAAGCCCCTCCTACCCTGAGAACTATATTAATGTTTTCTTTCTTTTCAGCAAAACATCATCTACTACCTGTGCATTTTGCTGAAGGATCCCGCGGAGCCCGACGGAGTCAGCAGCGTCGTGCCGCTTTTCCAGGTTTGTACTGGTCTCACGATCTCTCACTCACTGGTACTGGTTCCTCAGGAAGAGGAGGAAGAAGAGGAGGAGGAGGAGGAGCTGGGATTAGTGATAAAGACCATGATGATTAAAAAATAAAAATAAAAAGACTCCGAATTCATGAAGTATAAACAGCACCAAGGTTTCAGCTTTTCAGCCTCTGAGCTTCTGATCAGCAGAAGGTTGCGAGTTCAAATCCATTTCGAGCTGTATTTGGGCATCGAGAGCGAAAGTTTATGCACCCTAAGGTTTTACTTCTAAACCTTTTTATTTCATAGACAAATTTAAGATTTGGCTAAAGACCTACTGTATCTGTTTCTTGGGTATTTGGGTTAAGACCCCAAAAAAGTGGTGACAACCTTCCCAAAAGTGTTAGACTGGTGATACGTACATCTACGTTTACGACCCCCTTATCCAGAGCGACTTACATTATACTCTCTTTATACCTACAGTATATCTGAGCAGTTGAGAGTGAAGGGCCTTTGCTCAGGGGCCCAACAGCGGTAGCTTGGTGGTGCTGGGGTTTGAACCTGCGACCACTGAACTACTCCTTACCCTGCAACATTGTGTAAAGAGATATTTACAACATAAACATTGTCTAATGATGGAAACTTCAAAGCACTTTTGTAAGTCGCTCTGGATAACAGATCCACATCGTTCATGTCATTTTTTCCCCCCACGCTCTGGTCATGACCGCAGTCTCTCCGTGTCCCTGAGTGAGACTCCGTCCGGTCAGCCAGTTGTATCCCGGGGGAGCCAATACTTAATGTTCAATCTTAGAAGCTTTAATGTAATGAAATGAAGTGGAAGCTTTAATAGACCTTATCACACCGCAGTGAGAGTAAAGTGAACAGAAAGACTTTTACTGTAAATCAAATGTGTGAATAAATAAAGCCAAAGTTCAAATCAAGATGATATTAAGCTCGAACTCTTATGATGTTTTATTTGATTTAAATTTTTTTAATCATATACTACATCACTTCACTCCTGATGGTTGTGATGTAATCGAGTCGCTCGATGAGAAGCTATAAGAGGGGATGCTAGCGGTTTGCGTTGTTCCATCAGAGCTCGAAGCCGCAGCTGAGCTGCCTGGTGCGAGTCTACAGGAGCTGTCAGGAGATCATCGCACAGACGCCATGACGACGACGATGACGACGCGTCTGCTCAGGAGACGGAGGTAGAAATGTCACCGCGTTTGGTCCTGCAACATGCCCCGAATATCTCTCTCTCTCTCTCTCTCTCTCTCTCTCTCTCTCTATCTGTCTCTCTCTCTCTCTCTCTCTGTCTGTCTGTCTGAGTCTCCACGTGAGCCGTGACCGAGAGTTCAGACTGAATCAGTCAATAGTTTCCACTCCGTCACTTCATGTTTATGTAGCAGGACTGGAAGGAGTCTCCAGTGTCGGCGCTGTTTAACAGTCAGACATAAAACTGTAATGCGAAGAGATTTTCTGCGTATAAACTTTGATTTAAAAAGAAATAAAGGGAACCTGATCGAGGTTGCGACTCTTTATAGCTGCTAGAACAAAAAGAAATGAAACTAATAAACTTAAATTAATAGCAAATAAGAAAGAAAGAAAGAAAGAGGGAAATAAAAACTTGTATACCTCAGCACATAATCTGTGACTAATTATAATCATCCGCCATTTCAAGATGTATTTATACTTAAGTGCAAAAGTTTGTGCACCCTTACTTACCATTTAATTTTTATTATTATTTTTTTTTTAAGAATTAAGGTATCATTTGATAATAAAATAATAATATTTATAAATGTGTGAATTTTTTATTATAATTTTAAAAATAATTTTGCCTGGTGTTTAGGTTTTTGTTGTTGTTGTTGCTTTTAGTTCATTTCTTTCATGCTTGTTTCATGAATTTCATGTTTCTTTTTACACTCTTGATGAATTTTATAAATCTTTTTCTTTAGCTCTGTGAAAAGAAAGTGTTTTTTTTTTCTGGCTAAATACTGTATGTTAGTGTTGTGTTTCAAGTCATTAAACACCATAATGAGTATATATAAATACATACACTACCGCTCAAAAGTTTGGACACCCCTTCTCACTCCAATAATCTCCTTTGAACAGTTGATATTGAGATGTATATCTGCTACTTCTGCTCTGTAAAGCTTCATAACGGCTCTA
>JAQKPX010000020.1:17893272-17906445 GCA_030068255.1 Clarias angolensis
TCTGCAGCAGAGGTCAGTTTTGGTCTTGATTTCCTGGGAAGGTCTTCATGAGAGACAGTTTCATCATCATGGAGCTTAATGGGTTTTACAAACACACTCGACACGATACTGTTCCTGTAAGAACTGTTCCAGAACAGAACAGTTAACTTAATTAGTTACTACTTAATTACCTAATTCCGTATGATTTGAAATAAATCACTAAACAAAAACAAAGAAATTTGCAAGTGATCCTAAACCTTTGAGCGGTCGTGTAAATAAAACATGTGCAAAAAATTGACATAATATTTATGCAACGCACTGTAACATAACCTAACTCAGAAAACACTACTGAATTATTTTTTAAATATTATTTTTATTTTTATTTTTTATTAACTTTGCTCAAGAGCTGTATTATAAGTGTCTTCACGCGGAACCCAAGAGGGCGCCAATATGTTTTAAAAATCTTTTTATTATAATAATATTTTTTTCTTTCACATTAACTAATAATAATATGGAGTGTAAGATGCACGATGATGATGATAATGATGATGATGATGCACTGTTATTAAAATGTGATTAACCAGATTTTTACAATTGTTACTAGAAATCGTAGTTTCGGAGGGTTTTTCTTTCTTTTTGTTATTAGTAATAGTTTGAGAGAATTATTACAGCTGATAAATTAGGAGTATGTACTTAAGGGTTATTTTTTCACAGCAACATAATGTCATGCAATTTCTAAATGTGGTACATTTAAAAAAATAATAAAATGTTTTTCGCCTGTCAGCGCGTTTTCCTGTTTTGTTTTGTTTTTGTACAGACGAAAGCACTAACCTGACGTCACCACTAGGAGGAAACCACGAGCTGCTTTAATTCTTAATTATGCAATCTACAATATTATGATAAATTATAACACATCATAATGTATATTATTTCTTAAACTGGGTGTAATTTTGATATCATTAATAAACTTATAATTGTTAATATTTTAATATTATTAGTTTAATATTTTTATGTTGTTAAAACTGGAAATGAAGGAATAATATCAGTATTGCGGACTAGGAAAAATTCTAAAATGTATATTGATGAAAAAAACACACACAAGCAACCAATCACAACAAGATATGACCATCATACACGCATTACATTATTTGTCTAGAACATAATTTGAAAGTATAATAAAAAAAAACTATAATTTATGGTGAAAACTTAAAAGAGCATAAGATCCCAGAATTGTCAGGAGTGTATCGGTTCTAAGCTCGTGTGTGAAGTGCTGAGTGTGTAGAGATTTAAATGCGTTAGTGTTAGCCGAGTGCAGACTGTAAGTGTATCTGCCTCACAGGCTCGGGTTGCGTAACACTGAGGGCTCGGTGTGAGTTCTCCTCATTGTCCTCGGCTTTAGATAATCAGTTACTCGACTTGTCACAGTATGGAAGCTGACGGGAATCCCGGTGGTCTTTCCTGCGCCCTCACTATTGTTGTGTGTCGCCCGAGGGATCGTGCAAATCTTCATCACCGCTCTGTTCCTGTGTTTCATTGTGCCGGGTCTATTGTTAGGGAAAAGTGCTTTGAGTTTAAAGGGTTTAAGACTCTCTTTATCTCATTCAGTCCAGCAGGAGAAATCATAATCATCATTTACGTTTTGGTATTTTACCTGTTTGGCTTTCTTCTTCTTCATCATCATCATTTTTTTTTTAAAAACCGGATTGTCTTTGGATCTCGTTGATGGATCACGTGTTACCTTTTGCACACTTTTCTTGGCCAGGAGCTTCAAAATCTTGATGTTTGTAATCTGATTGGCCGTCTGCGTTCCTGTACGCTGGCTTCTGCTGGCTTCAACAAGATTTTCATCACAGTTTATTTTTTCCCCCTCCAGAGCGTAGCATCGTCACCCGACTAAATTCCTCTGAACAACAACAACAACAACAAAAAAAGTTTGAAGTCATTTTAAAGGAATTTGGCATTTTTTGCTCATGTAATGTTTAAAGACGTCTGTGATTAGTCGCCTGCCCTGTCAATCAAATGACCTGTTCCTACACGAACTGTTTACAAAGAAATCAACAGTTATGATAAGCAACTTAAAAAACAGTCAGGATTGACATAAACAATTATGAGACAGGATTTAATTAGGTCATAATGATTTAATTAGTTTTGTGGTATGTGGCCTTAATAAGGCTGTTATACCCGAGGAAGATGGTGTGTGTGTGTTAACTGATTCATATAGAGCTCGTTTTTAAACCCATTTTAAGTAATTAATTGATGAATTGCTGCAATTTAATCAGGTTATACTGAATATTACATCATTTATTACAAGTCAAGGCGAGACTTTAGATTGTACAGAATAACAGGACACGGTTATGAGAGTTAAAACTTCCCTTTATTCCTCTATATAATCTCCTGCTACACTAATGCACTTGTCTCAGTGTTTCACTAGCGCTTGGACACCATCAAGGTAGAAAGATTTCTCATGATCGGACTGCCTGACTGATTCACATCTGAAACCCCGGCCTCCCGGGAACTCCTTTAATGTTTGTCCAAACATGTGGAAATGTCTTGGAGCGAGGTCAGGACTGTACAGGGACGTGGCGATAACTCACAGCCGAGTTCCTGTAAGTGGTGCTGGTGAATGAGTGTGTGTACAGTTCACACACACAGATGCGTCTCTTCCATAAGTTGTCGACATGTTACCATCGATTTTCAAGGACTTTCAGGTGCAGAATCGTCATTCACAGACGTACAGACTTCTTGTCTACGAGTCTCATCACGGTACTGTGCTTGAATGTCAATCGCTTTCACGCCTTCATTCGCGCTTCGACTTCCTGGTTATAAGCAGTAACTGTTATTGTGGCTGCTGTTGAAAAGCACTGACACTGGAGACTCCTTCCATGAACGCATTCAAATCTAAAACTATCACGTCTCTGTGATCGAGCTGTTACTATAGAAACCGTACCGTGGTTGGGGTACGGATAGTCTATGGGGTTTTGTGAAGAGGAAGATGCGAGACACCAGACTCAACAATTCAGAAGAGCTGAAGGGCAACCTGGTCTTCCATAACACTGATCGCCTCCATGCCACGCCCAATTTCTGCAGTAATTCATGCCAAGGGAGCCTCGACCGAGTACTGAGTGATGTACGTGTTCATACTTTTCAGTAGTCCAACATTTTTTTTTCTTTTTTTTCAGTAACATTCAGATTTTCTAAAAGAGTGAATTGTGGGAAGCAATGATCATCAAAATGATCATCAAAATGAAAAGAAAGAATCACTTGAAATATCTCAGTCTGTCTGTAATGAACCTATATAATACATGTGCTTCACTTTTCTGAATTGAATTACTGAAATAAATCAACTTTTTTTTCATTATATTGCTTTTTATTGACATGCACCTGTATTATATAGAAAAAGAATTTTCCGACCAACCAGAATCCGGGATTGTTCAGCACTGTGGTACTGTAAGTATCTGCATCGAGGTTTGTACCACTTGACTCTACACGTGTTCGAGGTCAGAGGTCGGAAGGGGAAAAGAAGCGTCTGTGATATCGATATCACCTGCTTTGTGTAGAACAGCTGGTGTCGGGTTCAGACACTTAGTAAGAGGTTTAGGTGAGCTGTATATGGAGTGTGTGGTGATTTGAATTACTCATTAATACTAAAAGGATTTAAACACTAAATTAAAAACAAAGTATTGTGAAAGGATTTACAGAAAGTTTGTGATTGACAATTAGATATACTGTTCAGTGTTATAAGAATATATTAATGCACATGATAGAGGAATGACTTAAAGATGAGTAATCATACAACTGCATTGTTATAGATATTTAATGACAGTTTATTAAGTGGCTCTGTAACTACAGGATGATATTCAGGACTGGAAACAAATGTGTCACTGTTTTTAATAGAAGTAATTTCATACAATTACATCATGAGTTCGGTAAACAAGAATCAGATCTCTTTAATTAATACCTCGACCTGGCTCGTTAGTCTTAAAATCAACCTTTGAAATGTATGAAAGCTTGAGAAGTGTTTCATCTTAACATTACATTCCATATTATTTGGAGAATTTTGCACCAAGTCAGATTAAATAAAAGTCCAGGTCAGAGACTTAATTATAGGAATAAATGTTACATCATATCAGGAACAAATGGAACGAAAATAGGAAAAAATGTCACATCATTAGTAATAAATCATTAGTTATTATTATAGTAAACGAGGCCGGAGTTAGCTAGAGGCACTGTCGGAGAAGTGTTGGGGCATCAGTGGCTCAGTGGTAGGATTCTCGCCTGCCATGCCAAAGGGCCGGGTTCTATTCCCACCCGACTGCTCAAACCCGAGCCACTGGATGCAGTCCTGGTCTCAAGCCCAGATTAAAATCGAAGGGTTCCATCAGGAAGGGCATCCGGTGTAAAACCTGTGAGACTTAACACAGAAGTACCAACTCTGAGTCACATCGTTTCTGATCTCTATGTGTTCGTGGGAAATAACAACACACTAGCATCTCTTTTGTTAGCAGCGAGCTAGCTAACTATGATGAGTGGTGTACTGTATACTGTATTTTCCTCCTCAAATAACTCGTTTAACTGTAAAGTGGTTTCTGGGTTATATGTTCCCCGTAGCTGCCGTGAGCGGCCATGGCGATTTGACGTCACTTCTTCATAACCCGTGATTCAGGTACACCTTTTCTACTTTCCAAGTGAGAATTCTTTGTTTTTCCTAGTCGGAGGTTGAAAAAGACTTGAATAGAATACAGCACAACACTCAGTCATTACTGCGTCAGGTTTTAATTAGCTTCATCGATTATACTTACAGAGTATATAACCAGCGGTTTATTAATAATAACATCTTGTGAGCAATAAACGTCTATAAAGTATTTTAGGTCTAATAAGTAAAGACATGATCATCACTTTATAACTTTTAACTACTGATTAACTCTTTCCTTTTTTCAACTTTATAACTTTAGAGGATTTAATTGAATCAATTCCTCAACGTCGTTGTGTTTAAATGTCTCTCTGTACAGGTATAGTACATCTCACTGTTCATAAAACACATACACGCTGTCATTAAGATCAATTACGATAAGCGAACTCGGTATACAGTCGGTATAAACAACAGATCCCAACACAACAATCACTTTGTTTGATTTGATCTGAACTCAAATGGAGCAGATACAGTAACGTCATCATGAAGACGTTCTTCCAGTTGTGTTTTGAGTGGAAATTGGAAATCATGGTGTATGGGGTGCCATTAATTTTGAAACCGACCACCTTACATATATTGTTTTTACAAGTGTGCAAAAATTAAAAACAACTGAAACAGGATTTAGCGGTTTCTCAGGTGTACTTTCTTGTAGGGTCTATTCCAAAAGTTTTGGCACCCTCCATCAAAATGAACAACTAAGATTCAAGAATTTGTATTTCTCACATACATGGTTGTACAACAGTAGTGAAATGCAGTTGATTTAAAAAGAAAAAAAAAAGGATGTATGTATATTCAAAATAAACATAAAAATAAGATTAAGGAGACACTTATATATACAATATAATACAAGTATAAAATTATAAAGTATAATATTGTAATACAGTACAGAACCTCTGCATATGAACGCTCCGCCCCTTATACATTTTTACGCTTTTCTATGCAAGAAATTTATATCGGCATACGAAGCATTTTCAGCATACGAATGAACCGAACTGAATGCTGGATAAAACTTGTTTGCGTACAAACTGCAAATGTAGCTGCAAATGCGAGTAACGATGTATTGATGATGAATTACATTGATGTACACATCCTCATCAAATTTAAAATTCCATATAAACTGCACACGTTTACCCTCAGGACACACTGATTGGTTTAATTGTGCTGCTGTGGGCGTGGCCTCGCCGTATCATTAATAGATCATGTAAAGTCCCTAAGTTACATAACTTACCAGGAAGCACTGCTAGATTTTAAACTCGGTTTGTTTTTGTTTCGGAATGAGAAAAAGAACAAACGCTTCCTGGAGAGCCTTTACATAGACGGAATAAAAAAACAAACAAACAAACAAAAACGCCTATACATACAGGATATAAAGCGATCTCGGTTTATACAAGATGTGGATTCACACTGCAGATACAGTACAGTATATTCTCTGGGGTTATTATGGGCTGTGGTCGTTTTCAGCTCCATGACGATGTCAGACTGAAATCCCAGACGTACTCTCATAATAAGTGCATTACCACACCTGTCATAAAAACTAATCCCGTCCGAATAGGGCTCATTACACTTACAGATCTGCGTGAAACCAATCCAGCAGCTCGAGGCTGGTTACTGGCCTGGTGCACACTTATGTAAAGACAGAGTGACTTTTCAGGTTTGTCTGCACTGAAGAAAAGGGAAAAAAAAAAGAAAGAGAAACAACATGCAAGCGTGCACACACACACACACACACACATTCACGCGAACACATGCACACTTGCGCTCGTGTCGTATTGTTTTCACTCCCAGGCCGAGCTTACGTGGCGTGTTACTCTCGACAGTGATTAAGAGCCGGCGCAGTTGTTCCTCGTGCTCGCCCTTGAAACATGTCCAGGCAAGAATAGTCTGAAAGGTCAGAGGTCAGGGAGCGTTTTCGAATCCTGGTTCCCATGTGGCTTTCCGTGGCGACCCTCTCCCAGACCATTTGTGTTGGGGTTTTTTTTTTTTTTTGCGATGAAGATCTCTGTTAGATGTAGATTCTGAGAAAACGACCAGAGGGGAGAAATTTCACGGGGCGGTGCGTGGGCCTGCTGTGAGGAGTCCACCGACAGGATCATCATCTCCAGTGGAGGTGTGAAGAGCCCAGGGAACAGGGTGTAGGGTTGTGACACCTTTCCAGCCCTTTGTGAATTCTCCCTCTCTCTCTCTCACACACACACACACACATCCTCAGGTTACTGCTCTTGGACTTTCCCGGACTAATCGCTCCAGCGTAACCGTCGCCGTGAGCTTATTTAGCATCCCGATAAACTCTCTCATGTTTACATACTACAGGCAGATGAAGGATGGGTGAAAGTACACACACACACACACACACTGTTCTGAAGGTGTATGTGTAAACAGTTGTGTGTGTGTGTGTGTGTGTGTATATGGATATGCAAAGGTCATGTTTGTGTACACTTCAACTTATTTTTAAGGTGGCAAATGTTTCCAATTTGAATGGGAAATTCCTGGAAGGAATCAAGATACCCGGGAAACACGACCAAAAAACAAATTATTGCAAATAAGGAAAGAGAATGTTTCTGTACGGAGCTGTTTACAAAAAAAAAAAAAAAAATGCAGGGAAGGAGTCTCCAGTGCCAGTGCTTTAGCTTTATATAACGGTTAGGTTTTCTGACATCAGGACAGAGAGAGAGAGAGAGAGAGAGAGAGAGGGGCTGGTGTTATTAAATTAATACAAATTGTAATTGTAGGTACAGTACTTTGCAAAAGTATTTATACCCCTTGAACTTTTTTTCACGTTAAAACCACAAATGTAAATGTATTTGTTTTTAAGGGGTATCAGAGTAAAGGAATACGTGTGTGCACGCCACATTTTTCGAAAATCATAAAACATATATTATTTGAAAAACCATTTATCATTTTTCTTCCACTTCACAATGTTTTGTTCTGTCACATAAAATCCCAGTAAAATATAAACATTTACGTTTGTGGTCGTAACGCAACAAAAAATAGAAAAAAGTTTAAGCGGTGTGAATACTTTTGCAAGGCCGTGGTGTAAGAGGAATAAAACACCTCAGGACATGCTGATCTACTGTATGAATAAAACCGAGTGTTGCTCATGAGAGTTCATTAGATTAGATAAGTTAATTAGATGATACCGAGCGGTCAGAGGTTTTGGACCGAGCCGTGTGACGTGGATCAGTTTAGCCTGTGGGCTGTTTCAAATGGAAACCCCGCGGTGTGTGTCAAAGGGTGGTAAAAACCCCACTGTGGGCCTAAGTGACAGTTTTTTCACCCCCACACCACCACCTCCACCACCTCCACCACCACCTTTCTCCCGCTCTTTAACCGTCGGAGCTCAGAGCTGCTGGAACAAGCCTGCTTCAAGATTTAACGGCTCTCCGAACAACAATAGGGTTGTTTCGGTTTGAAGTGAAACTCATGCAAATATGACGATGACGCGGCGTGCAGAAAGACCATCAATACGTGCAATATGTTTCTAACAAAAGACAATGAATTTGTAAAAAAAAAAAATCATTGCTGTGCATGTTTTGCTCTATTGTCATTTGTTCATGTTAAGGGTGCCAATAATTTTGGAGTTGACTCTAAATTGCATACAACTTAACCACTGCATGCAGATAATTATACTGTGATGCACTATTGTTTTATGTGAATGCATTACTTAAAATTCTTCAAAGTGAAGTGGTGTCTTTTAAAAGGATTGGCAACCCAGGTTTTTTTGTTTAGTGTGTGTGTGTGTGTGTGTGTGTGTTATTGTGTTACAGACTGCTCTCATCAAGACCACATGCATTCGATTACAGATCAAATAGAAGAGAAAGCATTACTCCCTTGTTGATGAGAATAATTTTAATATAGGCAAAGCAGTTACTCCAGTCACACGAGTGGAAATCAGTGGCCGGGAAAGGTGCCAATAATTTTGAAACAGAACGTGGTAGATCTATTACTTTACAAGTAGGCAAATGTAAAATCAAAGGAATCAGGATCCAGTGTGGTTTTTCTAATTCCATTTTTTCTTTTTCTCAGATGTAACTTTTAGTACTTGTCACCTTCAAAAGTTTTGGCACCCTTCATCAAAATGAACAGAAATATAATATAATAATAATTTATAATTTAACAAGTGAAGATATTATGATGTTGCAATATTTATTTAAATATGAATAGTTGTTTCCTTACTTACTACTGCTTCTTCTATGCTACAATCTGACAAAATTATTGGCACCCCTGCATTAACATTCGATGAACACTCAAATATTGATGTATAGCAAATACATAGGTGAATAAATAAATGTAAAAACACATGTAATTACAGATACATTCATGCTGCATAGTGTAAATCTAATGCAATGTTTATTTAAACATATAGAAGTGCGTGTTTTACTCTTCAACCTGATGATTTTAAAATTATTGGAAACCCTGGGATAATATCTGGTTTATTAATATGGCAAATTCTTTTGCAGTTTTGAATTTCTTGGATTTCCTGAAGTGTCTTTCTGACTACGCATTTCAATGTTGATGTTGTTTTTTTTGGGAGGTTGGGGAGAGGGGTGAGGGGCGGGGCTGGTGATTTTAATAGAAGTGAAGCTGATCAGCGGTCAAAATTTTCAGCCGTCGTCTCGGAGGGTGCCAAAACTTAAAACAACAAAAAACAACGATCCCAGCCCAATGGAGCGTGGTTTAATCAACTCACACCTGCTTCGTTGTACAGGAAATCCTGTCGAGTTTTTCTAAGTGAACTCGGTCCAAGGCCGACCTGGTTGGAGCTTTAAAAGCCGCCGCCGCAGCAGCAGCAGCAGCAGAGTCTCAGATGTCCGCCTCAGGTTTCGGATTCAGCTGCTGCTCCTCAGGAGGTCACTGTATTTAAGAGGATTACTGCTGGGCTTTTGGAAAAAAAAAATCTTTCCATCCCCCTCAAGACTCAGAATTACAGAGCCTGCTTTCAGGCTCCTGTCGCATCACCCCCACACACTCACTTAGCACACACACACACACACACACACTTTAGCTTTGGATTCGAATTTTGGCTCCGAGCTCTGATTGTAAACAGATTATATTGCGGTGTTGACTGAAGTGTGCCGAAACTCAGAGACAGGTGTCTGACCTGCGCTCTCACGGGAACATGGCTGCATTTAACAGCAAGTCTTTTTGTTCAGGTCTAAAGCACTTTCTCTACAGCACACACACACAACCATTTTGTAACTTCAGTTATAAGTCTTGGAAAGCTTATGAATTTGTTCTCTTTTGGGAAACGTTGTCTGTAATTCAGTTTCCAAACCCTGCGTATGAACCTGCGCCTGATTCTCAACCGGAGCAGCGACATGGTGAAAACTAAAGATAGCATAAGTGAAATTATAAAAGGCAGCAGCTGTTTAAAATACTGTAAAATTATATTTTTTAAAATAAGGAATCCCTCAGGATTTTTTCTCTGATGTTTTTCTGATTTTCTCCTTTTTTAGTCCTAGCTAATTCCCACCCATCATTATGCTACTATGGGGGCCATCAAGGCTACAACCACCAAACATGGGCAGATGCTCTTATCCAGAGTGACTTACATTGTTATCTCATTATACATCTTAGCAATTGAGGGGTTAAGGGCCTTGCTCAAGGGCCCAGCAGTGGCAACTTGGTGGTGGGGGTTTGATACTGGGAACTTCCAATCAGTAGTCCAATACCTTAACCACTGAGCTCTACCCCCTGCCATGTTCCCGCTGAGACACAATTGACGCCAGCCAACCACATCGTTTCGAACTGCTCACTCATGCACCATACGGAGCGGCGTAACACACTCTAGGAGGTCAGAGATGCCCAAGTTTGGCTAGTAATGCGATTGATGTGAGAGCGCTAGAGTAAAATCCATCCCTCCCCTCCCTCGGGCCAATCATCTCTTTCTAGGCTCCCTGGCTGTGGGAGGCTACAACATCATTTCTGCATCTTTCAAATTCTGTAGACTGGTCCAAAACTAATCGAACAGTACTTACTTACCTGGCAGGGGAAATCCCTATGTGCTCCATAATGCAAATTTCCGCAAATGTGGGAATCTCGATTATATAATTTCTGGTAGTGGGGGCCTGTGTTCATGCTCTCCACTGATTTATTTTTTTCAGTGGCAGCTCAGAGGGTTAAGGCAATGAGTTACTAACTGGAAGGTCGACGATTCGAGGTCCAGCTCCACCAGGTTGCCATTGTTGGGCCCTTGAGCAACGCCCTTAACCCTGTCTGCTCGATGGTCGCTGTATCATGGCTTAACTTAAATTCATGGTCCAAAAACTTACATCATATCTGTATTAAAATGAACATAAATGCATTCTGAACGATTTTCATCAAGGTGCTAAAAAAGTCTCGTATTGTTATTAGTTATACAGGTGTTATTAATTGACGTGTATGATGCTGTGGATGTATCCCTTATTTTGTTTTGTCCTGGGTGGGATTTGTTTCCAGTTGTGCTTATAGTCGCTATGGCAACGTCTTTAACACTGACTACACATTGGGAAACTTCCAGGTGGAAATCTCACAATCTGGCAACAATACTTGCAGCTTTAATAAGTCCATTTCATGATTGGTACTCCTGCTAACCATACTGCGTTTCAGGTCCTAAAGCGTCGTAATCTTGTGCGTGCCTATCTGTAAATATTCCTCAAGCAGTTCAAACTTGTTTGGTGTCAAAAGTGAGTCGTAAATGTTCCTAGGGCTATTCTAGGATGATTTCCAGAGCAGTTTGTTTTACAGAGTGAGAACATTCAGTATGATTTATGGAAATGATTGCACGTCTCAAAGGGGCGTCACATGTTTTATTATAAATAAGGTTCGTCTACATGTAAACTACCAGTAAAGTTTGGAGTCACTATAGAAATTCCTTTGGTTTTAAAAGAAATCATGAAACTTTTCCCATTAAAGTAACATTAAAGGTCACCTGTTATGCAAATTTCACTTTTTATTCATGTTTAGACATTCATATTGATATTTCAGCACAAAACCTGAAAAACCATTCCATGCTTGTATGATTTTCTCCCTATTGTGACTTCATATAAGAAGATACCGCTCCCGCGGGTCCCTGGGGGCCGCGTGGTTCAGCAGTAGCTTATTTACATAGACACTGTAATGCTACTTTCTGGGAAAGAATGAAACAGTGGGAATTTGAATTGTTAAGAAGAGGCATTATCTGAGGGGTATTTTAGCTAGAGCATTAGCACACACTTTAATTGAGACCTGTGATCAATTAAAAAAAAAAAAAAAAGTCAAATAGGGGACCTTGAAAATTATTACAAAATCAGGTCTAGACACTAAGAGTGTTAATGATGTTAATGACTGTCATACATGGAATCTGATGATTTGATGATCTGATTAATGGAATATCTACAAATACAAAGAGGCTTATTTTCAGCAACCATCAATCCAGTAGCACAATGTGAGAGCTAATCCAGGTTCATCATGTTTAAAGGCTAATTCATCCTTAGAAAACCCTTTCGCTATTATGTTAGAGCAGCTGAGAGTCGTCGTGCTGATTAAAGAAGCAATAAACCTGTCCTTCTTTAGGGTAGTTGAGTATTTAGAGCACCAGCATGATTTGGTTTAATCACAGACTGCAAATGGATTCCTAATGTTGTGAGAAATGAACGCTAGTCGTTGCCACCATTTGCCAAGAAACAAAAGATTTCCTTCAACGTTATGAATTACTGTTTTCAATCATAAGCATGATCTGGGTCCAACCAGGATAGAAAGAGAAATGCAGAACTGAGCTGGAGGACAAGTACATTAGAGTGTCTAGTTTCAGAAACAGATGTCTCACAGGTCCTCATCTGGAAGCTTCGTTAAACGTTCCCCGCAAAACTTCAACAGACTTCGAGGGAGACTCCAGGATGCTGGGCTTCTAGGCAGCGGTGCAAAGATTAAACAACAATTTATCCCCCTTCTCATTCCCTCGCCGGCCAGCGTTCACATTAATTTTCACTGATGACGTGGCATCTAACCAGCTGTCCGCTTCCGTGTTCAGGTATGATTGGTTTCCTCATCTGACTCGAGTATGCCGTAGCCTCCTCAAGACCACCTTTTCCCCTGGACTCGGGCACGGTTCCCAAGCCTGGAACGATTGTGTTCTGACTGATCAAAAAGAATCAGACTAGCATTCTCAGAAACGATCCCAGGGCCCTAATGTGAAAACACACCAAGATGAGCTAAGAGGAAGGAAAGCATTGGTGATGATGAAATAAGAGGAAAAATCTGTTGTGGACAGATGGATCTGAGTTTAAAGAACATTTTTGAGATGCTTTAGAAGTGCTTGATGCTAGTGATGGGAAGTTTGGATCAATTTAGTGACTCGGTTCTTTGAATCTCATTCATCAAAATGAATGAATCTTTTTTTGAGTCATCAATTTTGTTCTTTCGATAAGAAATAAAATAAAAAGTTGGCAGTTTCAATAAACAGACCCCTAACACGTCTACATACACAAATTTGGGCTATAGTTCCAGTAATGAAAAATTACACTGCAGCTAAGTTGTTCGTTCTTTTT
>JAQKPX010000020.1:17919334-17933098 GCA_030068255.1 Clarias angolensis
TCAAAATGGCCACCATGGTCACCACCCATCTTGAAAAGTTTTCCCCCTCACATATACTAATGTGCCACAAACAGGAATATATATTATTATATTATATATATATATATATATAAAGTGTTGGTATAGTAACGGCTGAGTGACAGACGGATGCGTCAGACGAGTGTATTTAATCACTGATGTGGTGACATTTAAGGAAATGTTTATTTCATAAGGAGTCGATGAGGTTGTTGCGGTTTCTTGGTGTTTTATGTAATTATTTACACAGTAATAAAGTCTGATTAGAATAAAACTGATAGAACGGACATACCAGTTAATTTAACAACATTATTATTATTATTATTATTATTATTATTATTGTAATTATTGTAATTAATAATAATAAGAATAAGAAATTTATGACCTACCATATAGTGTTTGTGTGTGTCTGTTTGAGGTAGATAGATAGATAGATAGATAGATAGATAGATAGATAGATAGATAGATAGATAGATAGATAGATAGACAAATAAAATGCTGTATATGTAAGCAATATCATGCTGTTGTGCTGAATATCAGCATTCTAATATTCAGTCCAACAGCACTAACTTGAGTGTGACATGGCTTTTATACGACAGCTCCACAAACACCATTTATTATCAACAAATTATTATTATTTTCTTTATTTAACCGGTTATTTTGCTTTCACGATCTTTTTGCGCCTGGAGGAACTAAGCTATTGTGACTGGTGAAGCTGGCGGCGGATAGTTAGTGTAATTAACAGGAGGGAAAGAGGTTTTAAACTCTTAGCACTACGATAAACCATGGAGGTGGTGGACAGTCCTGAGAAACTCACCAGATTTACTTTATATTCCACTTTAGAATATCAGGGGGTTGAATAGCAAATAGTGTTAAATGGAAAGTTAGTGCACTATGTAGGGTGTACAATCCCTTGTTCCACACACCAAAAAGTGCCCTTGATCCGGAGTTAGAGAGGGATTTGGGATTCAGCCTCATGTTAGAAGCGAGTTAAAGCAACACAACCTCGATTCGGAAGGACTTAGAAGTGATCACTGCAGAGACGGCATGTTGTTATCAGATGTGTGTTCTTGCTGAAAGTGCTTCTGTGACTCTGGGTGTGAATGTGGGTTTTGTCAGGCGGCTGCTCTCTCCTCAGTACTGCAGACCGTACAGACCTACTCTCAACCCCACAGTCAGTCAGTGTAATTAATGACTGTAGGACACCTGGGACGCCGAGTGATGCGTATAGTTAACATATGCTATAGATGTGTATGCTGTTATTGTCCATTATCAGCACTCGTATGGAACCAATCAGATCACCCTGTCAGAACTAACTGTTGTATAATTGGGGTTAAGTCACATGTATGAAGGGAGGTGGCCAGTTTATCAGGTTTACCTAGCATATAGTGTGTGTGGTGTGTGTGTGTGTGTGTGTGTGTAAAAGAGAGATAGATGTACAAAACACAATATCTCATGTTATAAACATTAAATAATTTATTGCTCCGCCGAATAAAGTATTGGCACCCTTCTGTCCCACAGGAGCAGATACTGGGCAGGAAATATTTAGTGGGTGATAAGGTGTGTGTGTGTGTGTGTGTGTGTGTGTGTGTGTGTGTGAGAGGGATTGATTGATAGATCTACAAAACACAATATATTATGTTTTAAATATACATTCACTTATTGGTCCACATAATAAAGTATTGGCACCCCTCTATCTCGCAGGAGTAGGTAATGGGCAGGTAGTATTTAGTGGATGATATAGTGTGTGTGTGTGTGTGTGTAGCATGACTAATCAATACGGAGTTGCCCCTGATCAAACAGTACTTTTTTTTTGTTTATGCTGTGCACACAGATGTGTTACATGATGATGTCTGCGGCTGGTGTTGTGTGTACGGTATGAGGTGTGTGTCTGAGTGTGTGTGTGTGTGTGTGTCAGAGAGAGAAAGAGAGAGAGAGAGAGAGAGAGAGAGAGATTGATGGGATGAGTGACACACACACACACACACCAGTTTCCTCTTGTCGAGCCTGATACAGGATGACATCAGTGAAACTCGGAGAGTCTGAAACTGGCGCGGTGCCAGAGAAAGAGCTGCACTGTTTAGATCGAGTCCTGGGAAAGGAGGCGAACAAAGAGGTGAGTAACCGTCCCTCAAACCACAAAGCGAGAGGAACACCTCACAGCTCCTGGGAACCTGAACCTGTCAGGCCTGGTCTCTGTTGCACAACATGTAGAGCGCAGTATCAGTATAGGTGTGTGTGTGTGTGTGTGAGAGAGAGAGAGAGAGAGAGAATATCTGAACCTGAACCTTTAATGGTAAACAATAATAAAATCACGGCAAATCTTTACAGCAAAATATTAAAAAATGATAAAAATGCATAAAGAGGCTCGTTCAAGTGTGTGTGTGTGTGTGTGTGTGTGTGTGTGTGTGTGTGATACAGCGCAGGCTTTTATAAAGACCTGCTCTGAGTCACTTCATCGCTCCAGTGTTCTCTGTGCCTTGATAATGAGACCTATTTTACATGAGACAATAGCCTTTCAACTTGTTAAACATATATGAATAGGACATGCCGTGTGCGCGCGTGTGTGTGTGTGTGTGTGTGTGTGTGTGTGTGTGTGTGTTCATTACACACTAATCTGTACCAGGAACTATCTGCTAGAAAAAGCTGGAAAGCAGTCACAGCGTAAAAGATTCACCTGTAATGCGATAGCCTGCGATGTGTCGCAATGCCGTGTGAGCCGTCATTGTGCAAGTCGCTCGATTTCTGTTTAATTTCACTCATCGCACGTCCGGGATCGTGAGTGACAAGGACATGGACAGACCTCACACCGGTAGCTCAGATTACTACTGCGTACTAAAACGTGGACAAAAACTCACAGGTCTTTTACCCGATCGTCACCCGTCCAGGTTTATTGTAGCCTTCAATAAAGAGAAATGTTTAATCATCAGCACTGTGAAGGTTTACAGAAGGAGTCTCCAGTGTCAGAGGTAAAGCTTACAGAAGAGAAGCTGATGAGGGAGGGACTGTTTATAGCTGCTATAATGTAAAGCACAAATCATGACGAGCCGCGTGGAGTCGCACGGTAACATCGAGTGGGGTGTTGGAGTGAGGTGTTGGAGTGGGGTGTTGGAGTGGGGTGTGTACGGTGGTGCAGCTCTTCTGACCTGCAGGTCTGACGTAGGTTCACCGGATAAGACCATATTAGCCATCTTTAGCTTTACTACAGCAGTGATGTGGGGGTGAAGAGCGACATGAGGGTATTACTAGTGACTGAACTTAACAGGGGTTGGAGATCATAGGCATGCGTGAGCTGGTGCTGCAGAAGGGTGGATGCTGTGGGTCCCGGGAAAACAGAACGTGTAGAAAGTGTAGGAGTGAGAACTTAAAACATGAAGAGACTTGGTGAGATAGGAAAATAAACAACACCTTCTGACCAATCAGAATTGAGAATTCCACAGAGTTGTAATAGGATGGCAGTAGAGGAAGAAACCTTGAGAGGAACCAGACTGGACAGGGAACCCATCCTCATATGGGTGATAACGGATAGCAGGGATTGATCTGAAGACATACTGTGTGTTAGGAGACTGGAAGTCTTTAAGTTCACCAGTTCATTATTGGAGGTTCAGGTAGAACAGACAGTGACGTAATTAAAAACAGATCTGTGCCAATGAAACAGTATATACACCTATATGTGTGTGTGTTAATGCGGAGGCACCGGACTTCAAACTGTGTACACTTTCACTGTGTTTTGCATCTGAGCAGTGGAGGGTTAAGAGCCTTGCTCAAGGGCCCAAAAGGGGAAACTTGGTGGTCGTGGGGTTCGAACCTGGGATCTTCTGAACCTTAGTTCAATGCCTTAAACACTGAGTGACCCCTGACTCCTAGCAAACAGAAAACAATCAGAAAAACATGTGATCATGTGCTACTGTGATGTTTTCCATCCATCCATCCATCTAGGAACGTCTGTAGTCCAACTAGGGTCTGTGGAGGTCAGTGGTGACCGTTGTATTTATTCCCATTTGTACATCCGTGGTAGGGCCTCCTCCTGGCAACACTCACACACTACGGCTAATTTGAGAACGCCAATTAGTCTAATCTGTGGGAGGAAACTGGAGAACCTGGAGGAAACCCGCCAAGCACGTGGAGAGACCATGCAAACTCCATGCACGCAGACCTGACCTGCAGGAATCGAACCCAGGACCTGAAGGTGCGAGGCCACAGTGCTTGTGATATATACCGAAGAAATTTTTTTTACTACAAATGCTGCAGAAAGCTTTATATGTTTTTCGTTTGTTTTAACATATAAATATTTGTCATATTAAAGAAAGAAACGCGCACGTGATGTCAGTTTCACTTCATTTTATTACAACATCTCATCAAACACTGTTCAGACATCCATACAGGAATAATAATAAAAAAAAAGATTAAATGGATGAACAAATCAGTGAGTGCCAGAATGTCATGCAAATGTGTGTGTGTGTGTGTGTGTCAGTGTGTTTAAGTGAAAAATCACAAGTCCTTCTTGCCTTTATGGCATTAACCCTGACTGTTTAAAATAAACAGCATTATATATATATAATTGTCTTCCACAAGAAGCATAAGATTTAGTGTTTTAGCAAAAAAAACTACATTATTTTACATTATCACATCGTATCGTATGTACACAGGCACTGGAGTCCACGAATCGATGCTGTATCTCAGAGATCCATAACAAGGCAGGTTTTTTTTCAACCGTAAACAGGGCGTAACTTCGGAGTGAGTCTCGAGTCTATCCTCAAGATCTGAACATCTCCGTGATGGACACGAACTCCCCCGTGGGTTCGAGGTGCATTTGCAACACAATGGCGACGCTGGAGATGCTGCTTGGCTGAACAAACTCAATCCCGCGCTGGTGAAGTCGCCTCTTAATTGTTCAAAGGGAGGCGTCGGGTCATCTCTCGCATATGAAAAGTCTCGTCTGACAACGTGACGCTGAAGACAAAGAGAGTCGGGGTTTAACCCTCTCAGCTCCTCGCGCCGGGCCGCGAGCTCTCAAACCCTCACACAGGATGCGCTCACACACTCGTCATTTACACACTAGAGGTCATCACCATGATGTTTATTAAATCACAGCACTTGTCTTGATTTACTTCTGTTTTTTTTTGTCTGCAGTTCAATCCACGTTAATGCTTTTGCTCTAATCCGCGATTGTAACTGTTATAAGAGACGTCTTTCGTATGAAGGGAAGGAGTCTCCAGTGTCGGAGTTGTTCTTGTGTTTGCTGAGGTACAAGCGGAATAAATCACTAACCCCAGCAAGTGCTGTTATAGGAAACTAATCACTTCCCCGCTCGGCTCTGTTTGTTTGTTTGTTTTGTTTGCGCGCGCTCGTTATCTCTCGCCTCACATGACGTGACGTCATGACGTAACCATTCCAGAAAAGTTTTGCAATCCAGCGCTCCGAGCTTTGTCCCCCGCGGAAAAACAGGCAATAAATAATAAATTCCACCACAGTGCGCGGTTTGACCCACGGAATCAAATGAAGCAAAAGAATTTTTTCCAGCTGCATTTGGAAAAAGCCTTAGCGCGCCTGTCCGACAGTCTCATCTTCTTGGCCTTCCTGGCCTTGTGTTTGATGGCTGCGAAAATGGCGGCGTCGAAGGCCTCCTTCAGGTTCTTCTGCGTCAGAGCCGAGCACTCCACGTACTCCGTGGCCCGGATCTTCTCGGCCAGGCTCCGAGCCCGGGAACTGAGCACGGGCTTCACCTTGTACCGGTCCAAGTCTATCAGCACATTGACGTCCAGCAGGAGGTCCGACTGAGTCCCGACCAAAATGATGGGGGACGTCGGGTTGCACGAGCGGATCTCCGGGATCCATTTCTTCGTGATGTTCTGGAAGGACGTCGGGTTGACGACGCTGAAGCAAAGCAGGAAGACGTCCGTGTGGGCGTAGGACAGGGACCGGAAGCCGTCGAACTCCTCCTGAAACGTCGGAGAGAGAGGCAGAGATAAGAACTCAACGCATTCCTTCACACATCTCTCATGCTGCGGTTTAATGTTCTTACAGAGGAGTTTTTGTGGATAATAATCACAAATACAGTAGATTCACATAAAGGAAGTTTCAGTGCGTTCTGTTTCACTCCGCTCATGTCAAATCTCTAATGATCATCTCTCACTGAGTGACACGTCATGTAAGAATGTCAAAACCGTTTCCTGAGTGTATCAGTGCCACACACATTCCTGTGATTACACAACTCTCTGCTTTCTATTATACAGACAAATCAAGAACAGACTCATTAGATTAAATTGTATTTAATATCTATGTCTCATGTTTAATCTTAATATAATTGGAGCATTTATATTAATTTCATTTTTATTACTGGATTCCACATTCAAAATATCGTGGAACCACAAATGCATACTGTATATAACAAAACTTTTATTTTCACTTTTTAAAAATTATTTTCACTGCCTTACTTTTTCCTTAAGCCATTAAAGTTTGTTATATATTAAATAATAACTACTGTAGTGTATATATATATATATATATATATATATAGTATTTACTGTGGTATATATTCTTTTTTTCAAAATAGCTTTTCCATATGGATTAAATAAATGATAGAACATTTATAAAATAAAATAATGTAACCTATAATCATATAGTATAGAATTACACATGGTAAGTCATAAAGCTGTATATATATATATAAGAAACTGACATGAATATTGTGTAATTTGGCTTTCTATCTAAATATATGAATAAAATTTTAACTTTATTTAAAATTGTCTATATTAAAATTTTATTTTAAAAATGAATATAAAAATACTATAATAAAATACTATAAAAATAATATTATAATAATTTAAATAAACATAATGAAATAAAAAGATATAAAATGAAATTAGTTAAATTATTATGAATTGAATATTAATTATATTAAAATATAATAATTAAAATGTAATTACAAATAATACTAATAATTGGGTAGACAAATAATTACAGTTTAATAGAAAGCTAAATACAGTAAAATATATAATTTTCTTATTATTGTGCATACTTTCCTGTTTTTTGTTTTATTTGATTTTTAAATACAGAGTAAATCTTGGTTAAAAAATGATAATAGATGTTATAATTATTTATTATTATTATTATAGATTACTCTCTATATAACTGAATAAATGATGTGCTGTAGGTTGACCAGATGTTAGTTTTGGGTTTAAACCTCTTGTTAATCCTGTGTTAATAATCTCTCCTTAAAGAGGAACAGGGTGTAGTGGACTTTAACCCAGTACAGGGTTGGTTCTGTCTCACCTGGCCAGCTGTGTCCATCAACTGGATCCGGACAGGAGCTCCGTCCACCTGGACTTGTCCTGAACAACACAGAAATCATCATCATCATCATCATCATAATAATATAAGGTTAACAGTTAATACAGGATATGGAGCAGTGGAGTTGAGGATGTCCGTATGACGTCATCAGTGAGTTTAAATAAACACAATGTTTTAAAAGGTGTGCAGGAGACTGTTGTTGTTATTATTGTTATTGTTGTTGTTTACCTGCGAACACGTCGAAGGCGGTCTGTTTGTAGTCAGTGGGGTATCCGTTATTGGTGTAGCTGATGATCATGCTGGTTTTGCCCACAGCTCCGTCTCCCACCAGCATGCAGCTGATCGCCGGCTCCGGGTCCGAGTCGGGCGCGTGCTCGTGCTCGTGCGCCGGCTCCATGCACAGCGGAGGAACGCGCGCCTCTGGGTAGGAATAATCCATTTGGGGTGGCATGTCCAACCCCTGGGCTCTGATCAATGCCCCTCTGGAAGACCACTGAAGCTCGGGCAGAGTGAGTAGAGTTCTCACCGCATTAGTCCCAAAGCTCACACACACACACACACACCCACACACTCCTGTTACACACACACACTCTCTCTACAGACACTGAGCTCACACACAAGTGGAAGTTCCCTTACTACTTACTCCAGGACTCATTTGCATCGCCACGCCCACCGCCCCTATTTCACAACGTCACTGTTTTTTTGGTTTTCTTTTACTTTTGCTAAGATGGACTGTTCTGATATTATTAATACTATTATAAATATTATATTATAATATAATATAAATATTCCTTCATATTATAAATAAATAAAAATAATAATAAAAATACATTTTATATATATATATATATATATTTATAATAGTATTAATAATATCAGAACAGTACATCTTAGCAAAAGTAAAAGAAAATATATACTGTATATGTATATATATATATTTTTTTATTATTATTATTATTATTTATTGTTTTTTTTATAATGTATTTAGTTCATCAGAGAAGCCTGTAAACACTGTTTCATTATTGTTTCTTTGATATAAAAGAGCTTGATGACTTGGCACATGTAAATCTATATTTAAGTATATACAGTATATACAATTCATTATTAATTCATTATAAGTGGCTTTTCATTCTTTTTTTTCGTTCATTTTTTCAAATAAAATCCAATTTTAATTTTGCAATAAATAATTTTATTCTCTATAATATTTTCTGTTGTAAATTGTCTAAAAAAAAGTTTTAATCAGTAGTTTATTTGTCAGCAACAACTTTGGGAAAGAATATTTATACAAAATAAGAAGAGATGTAAAGAAGACAACAGGTCTCCTTGGTGGTGGTGGTGGTGGAGGGGTTATAATAAGACCTTTGAAAATGCCCTCATCCTATTTATTAATTTATTTACTGTATATGTTTATTAGTTTTCACTCTAGTATACAAGGTGCAAGCTTTCCTTCGAATAAGCCGCTGGCGACATCTAGTGGACGGTACCCGAACTGCATGCTCTTCATTCGAATCACATGATTTCGTGATCACGTGACCAGAGGCCACCTCTGTCCTGATACACACAGTGACTGTCTCGTTGAGATTTTGCGCTTATATAAGCGTTAATTCGCGTTTTATTTCCGTCCTCGTTGTCTGATGGCTTTATATTCTTATTCGAGTGTTACTCCGAGGGTCTGAACGGCCTGAAGCCGTGGGGCTGCTGTTGTTTAGCCGGGTGTTAGCTGAGGCTAGCTGGCTGTGCTGCGGAGCTGAAGGCCGGAAGTCATGCAGATGGAGTTAAACTGATTTCTGTGATTAGTTCAGTATTAAAGGTAACCATGGCGACTATTCTGGATGACTATGAGGACTCTCAGATGATCCGACACCCGTCTCAGCCCAGGCGCCTTCCTGCGGCCGGTATGATCGGGATAACACACTCAGGTACACACAGGGTGTTTACACCACATGACCTGGCATAAATACTACACATAGCGGGGAAATCAATTCAGTTATTCATCACGATTATTTTCTCTGGTGATTCGTCTATCACCATAAAATATATTTATTAAAATATATCCGTTTCTATTTGAGGTAGTAATATGTTGCAGTTCATCTATAATCCTGCAGGTGGTGCTCTAAACCATTCACACATTTTCAGGCAGAACAGCGCCCTCGTGTGGTTGGAAGTAAGTTTGTTTAGAATTGTAACAAAATCTTCTTTATCAAAAATAAATAAATAAAATAATGTAAAGTCGTGATTCTTACAGAATGTCAATATAAATTGAATTATCGTGACACTGTTGTTTCGGGTGATCCCTGGTGATTCCCGTCCCCGCTAAATACCTTATAATATATATAAGTAGATTCATCTCTCTATAGGCGTGTGAGTAAATAAATGGATAATTGTAGAAGATATATTGTTCTTATCCTTCCTTGTTGGATTAAAAATAAATGATATAGTGGTCAGCACTGTCGCCTCGCACCTCCAGGGCCAGGGTTCGATTCCCGCCTGAACGTGGAAGGGCTCCTGGCCTCCTGCGATCCTGTACGGTATAAGTGCTGTAGAGAGTGAGAATTATAATATTTACATCCACACATTTTCACTGCTGGGTTAAATAAATAAATAAAGAGTTTTAATAGTAATAAGTACTAATTATATGTTAGAACACCTAAATAACTATAAACATATACATCACTGTATAAATACACAGAGTCAGCCAAAAAAGAAATTATACACACTTCTGGAAAAGAAAAATAGTGTCATGTATGTTATTACATTAATAGAATATTAATAAGGATATCATATTATTATCATCTATATCAATATATAACATATTGCAATAAATTTAGTATTAACTTATTTATACAAGTTTTTCCTTTTCTGAAGTGTTAGAATAATAACTCAGACATGTTGCGTATAAATAACACATTTTATAAATTATAATATAAAGTAGTTTTAAATATATAATCTCTCTGGGGCATTTCTGCTGTAATAAATACGTTATAATTTAATACATCTCCAATTTTCTGTGGTGTAGCGAATAAATTATAAAATATATAATATATCAAATATATTGTGTTATAAAAAAAGACCATTTGTCAGTTTGGTTTAAAAAAAAAATTAATTATGCAGTCATAATAAAGGTGTATTAGTAGGAGACACGGTTTTGTTTCAGCATCAGTAAGATTTAAGTTTGCTCGCTTATTATTTAAATAAAGACATTAAATGTTATTAAATACTACAGGATGGATCTGTGGGGTTTTTTGTTTTGTTTTTTTATTAAATGAGAGCGTGTGTCATTGTGACCAGGATAACCCTGTGAGAGAGACCTGCAGCACTTCCTGCTTCCTGTACTGGAGGGCTGTTGATCAGCACTGGTGTGAATGGGAGCAGAGTGGTCAGGATCACACGGCTCTGTTGTCTGACCCGGTCTGATTAACGAGCTCTGTAACGGAGTGAATGTGTGTAAATCAGCGTCTCTGTCTGGAGCGAGTGAAATAAAAGGAGCCGTGTGATGTGTTCATTAACAGCTCATTAGTGTGAGTGTATAGTCAAGGTCGTTACAGACCAGCCGTTTGTCTAAGTTAATCTGCAGCCTTAATCTTTCACACAGGTTTATTTTTTGCTTGAATTTGACGACGTGTTAAAGAAACATTAGCCTTAGTTTATTTATTTATTCAATTCATTCATTCATTGAATTTGTTTGTTGTTTTATTTATTCATTACTTACTTATTTCATTTATTTACTTATTTAGGGAAGCTGGGGTGTTTGATTTCTATTTCTATTCTATTTATTTATTTATTAGTTTACTCATTCATTCATCAAGTTTATTTATTGACTTATTTATTGACTTTATACATGTTATTATTCATAAATACGTTTAGTTATGCACTTTTTGTTTGTTTGTCTGTTTGTTTGTCACTCATTCATTTATTTTAAGATGGGATTTTGGGGATTTCTATTTGTTTAAAAACTGTGAATGTTTAATAATAATAATAATAATAATAATAATAATAATAATAATAATTCTCAGTAAGAAGCTCCACCTTCACAGCTGTGCGCCTTTCAGAAAAAAAAATCCTGATTAAACTCCAAACTGTTTCTAAACTATTATTATACTACGAATTAGAGATTATTAAGGTACAGCTGCTGTAGAAACAAAACCACACACACACACACACTTCTTTCTCTCCTGAAAAAGGTTCAGAGGTTTTATCTAAGTGTAGTATTTACTGAGGAAGCAGCGAGGGTGGTGATCACTAACACTGGAAGACTCCCAGTGTTAATGTTTTTCAGTGATGTGACCTAACGATCCGTATTGATTTTTAACTTGTATTGACTATTAGAGAGCAGAATTTTGATGCTGCTTAGAACTGTGAACGTCTCCGTCATCTGTTCCTGGACGTTTTTACAGAATTAAATCTGATTATAAAGACATGGAGTGTGTAGTGTGTTCTTTAATAAAAAGAAAAAAAAATACTGATGGAAACTGATGGAAACCTGCTGTGGTGTGAGAGGAGTCAAACACATCTCGACGTTTATTAGTTTCCCAGAACGGCACACCCTGATTTATTATAATAATAATTTTTAAATCAGATTTTTTTATTATATATATTATTTTATATATTTTTATTTTTAAAATGCTTTTTCTAGTTTCATATAATTGATATTATTTATACTAATAATATATCAATAACTATATGAATTATAATATATTATTTTATCCTGTTTTTAATCTTATAATTTTTAAAGTGTTAAAATGATGTTTATCATGTTTTTTGTGACACTTTGATGCAGAATATAAGCCGACTACGTCTCTATACCCCTTTGTTCTTTCCTCTCGTGTCCTGCAGGCTTCGTGAACTTGAGGCTGGAGGAAGAAAAGCCGATCTTCAACAAGCAGAGGATTGATTTCTCGCCGCCTGAACGGATCAATCAGTTGGCTGTGTGCAACAATCAGCTGTGCATGAGTCTTGGGAAGGACACTCTGCTCAGGTAACATCACACCACTTACATTTTAAGTTTTCCAGGAATGTGACGAGCTTTGACGGTGATTGGATTAGCTCTCGGATCAGACTCGAACGTCATGTGTGATCTCACATCATCTGCGCTAACGATTTCAAACGATTTCATTTGAATGTGAAAAAAAAGCTTTGATGTGCAGTTATGCAAGTGATGGCGGTTTGTTTGATGCAGGATCGATCTGGGGAAACCGGATCAGCTGAACCAGATCGAGCTGGGAAGGAAAGACGACGGTAAAGTGCACAAACTCTTCCTGGACCCGACAGGTAACTGTTCCTCCTCTCCAAGTGGTTTATCTTGTGTTAGATTTTAAAATAATGGAGTGTGGGTCAGGTAGGGGTCATCCCTATGTTCCCAAAGTCCTAAGGTCCCCTGATTTATACCTCACATAATGTAAGTGTGACAAACTACCCCCTTTGTTCCCCTGGTCTATATAACACATAAAGGAAAACTAAAAATCATGTTCTCCGGCTCTCTAGTGATGAAATATATGAGGAAATTTTCTTCAGAGACCTTCAAAACTACAGAAAGGGACTTAAAGTTTTTAATTCTGTTTAAAAAGTTTTAAAACCTTGTTCCAATAAAATAAATGGGATAATATTTAGGAAATGGGTCACACTTGCCTCAAAGTAAGAATACGAGAGAAACAGAATAAAAGGTGTGTGTGTGTGTGTGTGTGTTATGTGAAAAATTAACTAGGGAACATAGGGCCCTGGGAACATGATTTAGTTCATACATGTGTTTATTTATTTTACTGTTAAATACTGGATGAACAGGGAAAAATTTATCTTATAATACCTGCATGAAACAGGTTTAAAATCAATAATATTTAACTATTCACTCTTTTAGCTTTGCTTTAATATTTTTTGGAATAATGATGATAAAACAATATGTGTAAAAAGGCTCCTGTTTAAATTTTTGTATATATATTTTATACAAAAAAAGATATGGATTTCATAGATATTTATTTTATAATGATGATAATTATATAGTTATTATATTTAAACAGTGGTATAAAATGAAGAACATAAAGTTTACAAAATTATAGACAATATTTTGAGAAACTTTAAATTCTGTCAGTAAACTAAGACCAGATATACCAAAGATTCTCTCATCAATTGAAACCGTCATGTTTTCGGCCCTAATTTTCATGATGCTGATAAACCTTTAAAAAAAAAAAAAAAAAAAAAATATATATATATATATATATATAATATATATTAGGGATGCTCATTTCGATAAATTCGAATGTATCGGTGTTCCCAACCGACAACCGCCGTTCATTATCCAAACATTAACCGTTAACTGATCAGATTAGAATATTAAATTAGAATTTAATGAAAATAGAACTGAGGAGTGTCTGATTATATATGCAAACATTTTTTTTCATTTTTTAACATGTGCGAACAACAGCACACAGAACATATCAAGAACAGAATCTGGATTCACACATC
>JAQKPX010000020.1:17936021-17948521 GCA_030068255.1 Clarias angolensis
GGTTCCGTCCCGAGAGATCGTTTGTAAGTTGGATTTGTTTGTAAAGTCTTAAACACCTTTAATACAAATATACAATGTAAAGCATAAACAAAAACAAACACACAGGGTTGGTGTTTTGGTTCCACATTGTACTCTAACGAGATTGCACCTTTAAATCGTGAGGGGAATCCTGGTGATGCAGCGGGGTCAGCTGACCTTGTTTTAAAAAGGACGTTTTTTTCATTTTTTTTAAGTCGCATTACACAGATCAACCATAACATCTTGACCACCTGCTTAATATTGTTTAGGTCCCCCCTTTTGTCACCGTAACAGTGATACACTGTGTGTTCTGACTCCTTTCAATCAGAACCAGCATTATAAACTTTCCACCAATCTGAGCTACAGTAGTTACTCCTATTGGATCGTACTCCATGGGTCAGCCTATTATGTTACCCTCCCCACTCACTCTCAGTGAGCCTTGGCCACCCATGACCCTGTCACCGGTTCACCTTTGATTCAGTCCTGCCCACTGCAGCCTGGGAAGATCCGACAGGAGCTGCAGTTTTGAAGTTGCTCTGACTCAGAAGTCATTCAAATCCTTACGCTTGCCCATTTTTTTTCTCCATCTAACACACCAACTTCTTGGACAAAAAGGTTCACTTGCTGCCTAACATATCCCACCCACTTCCAGGTGCCACTGTAACCAGATATTGTAACTGTGACAAGAGCCAAACTATGATGATTAGACTGGTCAAAGAAAGAATGCACAGAAATAAGAATGTGCGCACAGAAAGAATTAAACATATATAGTTCGGGCCTCTGAGTGGCACAGTGATAAAGTGCTCACCCTATCGTCCAGAGGTCGCTGGTTCGATTCCCGGGTGATGCTGTAACCTCTCGCAGCTGAAGGCCTGGAGAGAGCTGATTGGCCAAGAGGGGGGGGATAAGAGGTATTTTGCGCTCTCACGTCAATAACGGCTCTACAGCCAGTCACGGGTGTCTGTGAGCTCGCGCAAACGCAAGGAGCGGTACTAGTGCTGTACTCTGAGTGTGTGACACCGCCCCCAATGGTGTGTGAGCGAGCAGTTCGAAAAGATGCAGACATCACATGGTTCGGAGGAAACACGCAAGAGTCTTTGGCTCTCCCTGACTTGACTGGTCGTAGTAGCCTTGATGGGGGAACGCACCAAAAATGGGTGGGAATTGGATACGACTAGTTAGTATTGGTAGTAAGTTAGTGGGTGAAAAATCACCCAAAAACATTCATTTTATTGACTATCAGAGTCTTCAGAGTGTTTTTATTTTGAAAAATGTATCCGATCATCTCCCTTTTACTTCCGTCCCACGCGCCACTCTCTGTATCGGTTTGGATGCCTGATAAAAATGAAGCTAATGTTGTTACAAGCTATAGAAACAAACATCTCTGGAGAGCTGCTTTATAAAGGAAAATTATCAAATGATGAGACAGTCGATGAGACTCTGAGACAAGAAGAAAGCTGCACTTAATAGGAAAAACCCAAGAGTCCTATCTAAATCACATGTTTATCGCAAACCGGTAATTCACACACTTCAAGCCTGAAAAAAGGCACAAAAGCACTGACAACCATGCTTCAATTTCCAATAACCTATCATTGTGAAACCTGGTTCTCTGCAACAAGAATGAAATTACGGAGCAGACTAGACATGAGGAATGTCGTGTGCTGTATTTATCTTGCACTTTATAATACTTTGTTACAAGCAGTGGAAAATTGTCTTCGGGAAAAAAACAACAACAGATTATTAGTGTTTTTGGTGGTGAAAGTGGGACCTACTCAATATTAGGTGGTTGATCATAATGTTATGGTGTACTGTTGTTGATTAATTAACAACTAGGAGACTTGCTACTCCCTACTGATCACCTTTCTGTGAGGGGATAAATACTTATGATAGTTGTTGAAAGTTGTTCTTGTGTTTCAGGTGGACGTCGATTTGGCCAAGTCGTGCGCTGACCTCCCCGAGGACGACGAGGAGCTGAGGAAGAAGCTGTGGCTGAAGATCGCCCGTCACGTGGTTCAGGAGGAGAAGGACGTGAAGAAGGCGATGAACTGCCTCTCCAGCTGCAACCTGCTGAAGATCGAGGACATCCTGCCTTTCTTCCCGGACTTCGTCACCATCGACCACTTCAAGGAGGCCATCTGCCTCTCGCTGGAGGAGTACAACCAGCACATCGAGGAGCTCAAGCAGGAGATGGAGGAGGCCACGGAGAGCGCCAAGCGCATCCGCGAGGACATCCAGGAGATGAGGAACAAGTACGGCGTGGTGGAGTCGCAGGAGAAGTGCGCCACCTGCGACTTCCCCTTACTCAACCGGCCCTTCTACCTGTTCCTGTGCGGACACATGTTCCACTGCGACTGCCTCCTCCAGGAGGTCACGCCGCACCTCTCGGCGTACAAGCAGAGCAAGCTGGAGGAGCTGCAGAAGAAACTCGCCGCCGCCACGCAGACCACCAAGTCTCGCCACAGACCCAAGGAGGAGGACACGGAGAGCCTGGGGAAAGGCCACGGCGGCAGGGAGCAGATCAAATCCGACATCGACGACATGGTGGCGTCCGAGTGCGCCTACTGCGGCGAGCTGATGATCAGATCCATCGATAAGCCTTTCATCGATCCGCACAAGTTCGAGGAGGAAAAGTCCAGCTGGCTCTGAAACTGAGTTCTCTCCTGAATCTTCTGTACAGTGCGCCTGAGCTGTCTCTCCTCCGTGTGTGTGTGTGTCATATCAACATTTCAATGCTTTCTGAATGCCTGTGTTACTGAATCCTGAGACGAGAAGCAACAAGATTTAATGATTTAAAGGTTTTCAGCTGAATCACAAACGCCGCTGCTTTACCCGTGCCTCAGTGTGTGTGTGTGTGTGTGAAGCTCTAACTTCATTATCATGTATCAGATGACTCGTTACACTAATAAACCCTACAGCATCGTGTCTCTGTCTGTTATTCATCATCAGAATCAAGCTCTCTTTTTTATGTCCTTATTCTTCCAAATCTTTGTCCTCCTCGATTTCTTTTCTCCCCCTTTTTCATCCTTACCTTCCTTCTCTTTTTTCTATTTTCTCCTCCTCCTCTTCTTCTTCTCCTCCCTCTGTCATCCTTTTCTTCTGTTTTTAATCCTCCTCTTATTTTTCTTCTTCTTCTCCCCCCTTCATGGCCTCCTTCTTGTTCTCGTCTTCTACATCTTTTTTATCTGGTTCCTCTTCCAATTATTTGTCCTCCTTCTCTTTTTCTTCCCCCATCCTCTTCTTATTCTTCTTTGTTGTAATACGGTTTTAATGATACTGTATTATATTCACTACCAAATGTATATTATACATATTAAAATTATTTACTCTATGACAAAAAATATTTGAAATACTGTATGACAAACTACAACAAATGTACTCTTACTTCTATATTACTAATTACTACTCTATTATTTAATATTAGTGGTATTATATTATGTTAATATGACTTCCTCTTCCTTATTCTAAAACAGTGGTTTGATCCGTTTCCTGGATGAATTATTTAGTTTATAGGTTATATTCTTTTTAAAAGTATATATTCATTTATGTAATCAAGTTTTCTACATTATATTCACTACATAGATATACACACACAAAACATACAACCGTATCATCAAGCTTTCAAAATGCTGCAGCCGCCTTGTTTTATCTTACTTGCTTTAATATATATTTTGGTGTTCTCAGCATGTATGTGAAAAATAACAAGCGAAGAGAAAGTGCCGCACACTGTTATTGCTCGAATTATGACAGCCCACACACACACACACACACACACACACACACAATGCTTATAGACGGGTTGTGTGAGGCATCCATGACTTGATTGTTGTTTAATATCGTGAACATCATATCATGATGTGTACAGTTAAACAGTTTTCGAGACCTACTTCTTCTTAGCAGTAGTTTCTTTAAAATTTTGCTGTATTATAAATATCTATTTACAAAATCTATATCAGTTATATAATTGTTCTGTAGTACATCAAAATATTTAAAATACAGTATGACAAATTACAACAAACGCACTCCTTCTTGTACTACTATTACTAATTATTATATAATTGATAGTAGTATTATATTAAATAATATATTATAGATATTATTATAATATATCTTCTTCTAAATGATGCCTCAGTGAGCTTCTGGCTGAATGATTTAGTCTTCATTATAAACTATAACTAGAACAAAATTACTCCTACTTCTACTATTACTAATTATTATTATTTTTTTAAATAAATACTCTTATTATTTTATAATAGATAATACTATATTGTGAGTATGATTAGTCTATTTACTTTAATGGGTTTTTATTTATCCCCTAGCTTTATAATAAATAGTATTTATTTATATATATGTGTGTGTGTGTGTGTGTAATATCTATTTTAAAATGCATGTGCATATACTGCATTTACGCATTAATAAGTTTGTAACAAATACAAATATGAAAATCTCGCGATATTTGGAAGCGGTGACGATGATGTCAGACGCACGTCAGCGGAGTTGGGAGTCTGCAAGGCATCACGAGTCGATCGCAGAACACGGCGATACAGTTAACTCGCTTAAATTTGTTTAAAAACTGAAATACTTCGGTTTAAATATGGTTAGAAGTGAGTAATAATGTGTGCAGTCTGTGACAGGAGAATGATCACACCGCGATTTTGTGCGGAGATCAGGATCTCGGTTCTGCCGAGGCTCGGTGATCGATTATACATGCCTACTCCGTGCTCTGTCCTCGCCATGGCGCCGTTGTCCCTGCTCGCTCGGTTACTGAAAGTGGCCGCCTCTCTCTCCGCTGCTGCCGAGTCCACCGCCTCAGTCTCTCTCCTTGGTTCACCAGCGCCATTTTGGAGAGCGAGCGGCGCGGCGAGTCGGCAGCAGCGGAGACGGAGCGGAAACACGGGGCGACGAGGTGAGCCTTCGCTTAAGAGGAGGGACACGGTGGGGGAGCGTTGGGGGGTAAAGATGGCCGGGAGCGCCAGAGACTGTTACACAAGTCCGGATCGCGCGAGCGCCGTGGCCTCGTGCGTGTCAGAGATCCGCGCGAGCGGGGTGTCCTCGCGCGCGCGCGGACGGAAACGACCCTGAAAAACAATAAATACAACATATGGCCCAAGTTTCTCATTTACCCTACAGTGCATGTGGCCTTAAAGACACAGGGCCTGACTGAGATATTTATTCACAAATAATTACCCATTACAAACCGGATTAAACACCTTCGCTAGCTTCCTCGCTAACGCTAACTGCTCAAGGTTACCGAGCAGGGCTGTGCGCGCGCCGCACGTTCACTTACAAACCGACCCTAAATTCAAGCCGCGACCGTTATTTTCGTTATTTCGTTTGAATTATGCTAACAGGCTAACCTGTATGTCACAGTGTCAGACCTTAACGTTAAGCTAAACCTACGCATAGCCTGGCTAGCTAGCATAGCATGATAGCCAGATTGTGGCTAGCTATAACGCCTAGCTTGGGATCTAATCTAGCTAGCTAATCGGCTAGTTGTACAAGAGGGTTTTTATTTTACTTTACAGTTTGTTTTCTTCCATACATACAAAACGTGTTCCACAATCGTATGTATAAATGATTTGTTTTTATTTTACTTTTTTGTTTGTGTTTTAATGTAGTTCAGGTACAACGTAAAAGGTGGGAGTCGATTCTTTATAAAACAGAGTCGACATCTCATATTTTTAAATGTGAACAGGGAGTCGAGTCTGCTTTAAAAAAAAAAAAAAAAAGAATCGGTTCTTTATTTTCCACCATGGTAGCAAAGGGGGAATCGGTTCACCTGATTCAGAGTCGATTCTGAACAAACTGGTGCAAGAAACCAAGGTTTCTTCACACCAAAGACATTATCTCAAAATAAAATTGAATACATGACATTATTATTTTTTCATTTATCATAATTAACGAATATCCTAGTAAAATAGATTAAAACCAACTTAAGAGATAACGCTACTTCATAAACCTTACATTACATATCATTCCAAATAGTCTATATGGAATAATATTTGTTTAAGAACCTTGAAAAGTGAAATATGACTAAAAATGACTTTATTTATTTATTTATTAATTACCCTTTTGGCTTTTACACAAACACTAGAAACTATTAATATTTACACGTATACCATTTAACCGTTAACATCAGTATTTAAGTATTATAAATTGTTTACAGTATTTATGTATTTAACAGCAATAATTTCATACTGAAATGTTTAAGACCTCACCCTCTTTTATTAATCATTTAATATGAGCGTGGAAACTCACAAAATGCAGGTGTGACGATAAATTCAACATTGTCTATTGTTTGTGTGTGACGACATCTTGCCATACACATAAAAAATGGATTTATAATATAAATGAGAGATTTAAATAGTGAACATTTAATTGTTACGTTTTCAGGGATGTTTGATGCTGCTCACAGGAAAAACATACAAATGAAGGAATTTGATCAAATTGGAACTGTACACACAATCATTCACCGACACCGCTTGCACGTTACGCAAACTCGGCTGGGAGTTATTGCCACATCCCACGTACAGCCCTGGACATTTCCACATGTTTGGGCCTTTAAAGGAGTTCCTGGGAGGCCGGGGTTTCAGACATTCAGACGATCATGGCTCCAGCGTACTGAGAAAACTTTCTACCTTGATGGGATCCAAACACTAGTGAAACATTGGAATAAGTGCATTAGTGTAGCAGAGGATTATATAGAGAAATAAATTTTAATGATTCATGCTGCACAATAAGTAATTTTCACTCGTTAAAACAAAGCACAATCAGATTTCGGTTCATACGGTGTTGCATAAGAGCAGCAGTATCTGGGTGAGGGTTTATTTTTAGTAAGTACTGAAGGAACTTAAATCTTCATGTTTTGCAGTTGGTGTATTGGACCCATTTGCCCTCCATTTGATCCATGTTTAAACGTCTACTTTGATAGTTGAATAATCTCTTGGTGTTTGGAACGAATATCCGGTTTATGGATCACTGGATTACTCAGCGGCACCGCTTTAGATCTCAGCTTTTAAATGTAGCTTTAGGTTGTTTTAGGCGTGTCTTAATTAATAGGGTCGATAACGAAGGCAGGTACCTCGTTCCTAAATATATCTGTTAATGAACTTTCCTGCTGAAACTAAAGACACAAAGAAAATTACAAACTTCCTGTCACAAATCCAAAAACTGGTGAAAGCAAAATAGCAGCAAGCAAATGTAACAGATGCTACAGGTGGATTAGGAAGAAAACTGAGGAGAGTCTGTGGGGTTGTGGGCGTGCCCAAGTGCCGCGCTGAGAAGAGAGTCTCCCGTTGCCGTTGCCCATAAGACCCCACGGTCACACAGGTGTCACAAACCCTTTAAATGTTCTGGAAAGTTCCTTGACTTTAACTCACAGAGTCCCTCAGTGACATCTAACGAACATCCTGGTTCGAACATCCAATAACATGATGTACTGTATAGGGGCTCTTATAGGTTATAAAAGCACTTCACCACATCCTCACCACCACAATGTTGATTATTCGTTGCTCTCGATTATTTAACACTAAAGCTTTTTCCCATGGTTTAAAATTTTACATTTCGATACAGATCTCAAAAATGGTTAAAAAAAAAAAAAAAAAGCAATTTTTTTGGGATTGATCACCTTATTAATTAAGGAACAAAACACTGTGTCATGATGTTACAGTAAAATAATTCATGACAGTTTCCTTTAACGCCACGTCCTGAAGTGTTTTATTCCTTTTATACCACAGCCGTTTCTGAATCCTGACCTACAATATTAATTTATTTATTAATAACATAATTTGTTAAAAATCTGCCTGAAGTTAAAGCTACAGTATAACCAGTCGGCTCATCGCCTTATTCTGTCTTAAATGAGACCAAAAAAAGAAATAAATAAAGTAAAAAAAAAAAAAAACACACACAAGACACACTTTGTCATGTTCCCAGGAAACAAAAAGTCTCCGCTTTACCCCCCTGACTGCTACAGAGCACTCGCACTAGAGACTCCTTCCATCAGTGTTAATCCAGCATGTCTATCCAGAAATCATTTAAAGTCATATCAGATTATAAAGCAGGAGTTTTTAATAAAATGCAATAATTGTTCTGCTGTGTTAATAATTCTGAAGCTAAATAAAATTTTAAAGCGATATATTTAAATTGTATCATTTTTTAATTGATTATTTTCATTGGGTAGCAGGAGAGGGAGATGTTTTGAGAATGTTTATCTTTTTTATTTAAATTTATGTCTTGAATATTATTAATTTAAACAATATTCTTTCTTAAAACTCTCTTAAATCTTATAGGTTCCATGTAGAACCCCGCAACAGAGTGAATCCTTACTAATCTAATTAAAGCCATGTTTTTTATTATTATTATTATCGTTGTTATTTTGACTCTTTCTTGTAGAGATGGGGGGGGGAGGAAATCAGTTCAGTTACATACCACGATTCTTTTGAATGGCAATTCACGTATCGCAACACTTCAAAATATATATTTATTATTATTATTATTATTATTATTTTTCATTTATATACAGTACGTTTGCAATTGAAGTGGTAAAATCCTTGCAGTTCTTCTCTAATCCTGTAGGTGGTGCACTCTAAACTATTCACACATCTGCAATTTATTTTATGCTGAGTTCAAGTAAAAAATATATATATCAGATAAGAATATATATGTTAAATCCAGTCATAATCAGATTGTGTTACTTACTGTAGAGATCAGACGAGATCTGATTTATCTCATCGTCCACCGATGTGTTGTGTGCAGTGAGAGCCCTGCTGGGTCAGGGACCGGTTCTGTCTCATGGCCTCGGAGCAGGATGGCGTTGGAGCTCCTGTCTGCTTCAAGCTGGCCAAACCGCTGCACCTGCAGCACCTGGAGCGCTCGCTCCGCCTCGACGCATTCCTCCGGCACTCCTCCGCCGTCTTCAACCGAGACATATCCAGGTACAGTGTGTGTGTGTGTGTGTGTGTGTGTGTTTAAGATACGTTTGATCCATAATCAGGCACATTCAACAGTTAATTACATAATTATTCATGTCAGAGGTTCATCTTGGAGAGTTAGTTAGTTTTATCTTATAGAGAGCTGCGCACACACACCTGGAGCAAAACACACTTATGCCTTTCAAACTTTAAATTGATGATGCAGATGGGAAATAATGTAAGTTCTGACACTTTTGTGTGTGTGTGTGTGTGTGTGTGTGTGTGTGTGTGTGTGTCAGTGACGACAGTGATGATGGTCTGGGCGAAGGCCCGTCCCTGGCCCCGTCGAACCCTCACGCCCCGGTGCTGGTGGTGAAGGACGAGGCGTCCGACTCTGACGAGGGCGTGAGGAGCTCAGGAGGGGGACGAGGAGGAGGAGGAGGGGCGGAGTGCGGGACACTGAACGGAGCTCTGCTTCAGGGTGCGCATCATCATCATCATCATCATCACCCAGACACTACGAACACTATTGTTTTTATATTCACACTCGCGTTTATTCACCTCACGTGTCTCTCATCATCTCGTCCACAGAGCACAAAGCAGACACGGCCAGACTGTACAACTTCACCAAGCTGAGGAAGAGCAGGAAATGGCTGAAGGTAACTCCACACACACACACACACACACACACACACACACACACGGACACACTCCTCAAACTCGGAGAAAAAAGGACGAAACGCTGGACTGAAAAGTGATTTTTGCGTAACATTCGCCCTTTAAATCAGCTACACATGAGCTATGACATGTTAGTTCCAGTTCCAGAGGGATCGTCTGGGACAGATAACAGGACAGAGTACTGTGTGTCCCGTCTCTGTGTCCTGCTGTAACACTCTCTCTCTCTCTCTCTCTCTCTCTCTCTCTCTCTCCGTGCTCAGGGTGTGTTGCTAAGCGACGACACCACAGATTCAGACACGGATTCGGATGATTCGGACTTTTCTCTGACCCGGGACGAGCTCCATGACATGCTGAGGCTGCACAAGTTCACCCGCACACACCAGAGCAAGTGTCGGGCCGACCGCGAGGTACACACACACACATACACACACACACACACACACACACACACACACACACACACACACAGATTCAGTTCTTTCTTTTCAATTTTACTTTCTTTTTATATTAATTACTTAGATTTTCTTCTATTTGCTTTTCTTTTTTTCGTTCATTAACACTTTCTTTTTTTATTCATTTTTTGTCTTTTTCCTTTCTTTCTTTTTCCTTTTTTTGTTTTCCTTTTTTTCCCTTCTAAGTTTTGTTTTTACATTTCTTTCTACTTTCATTTATTTAATTTTCTTTTTTTCTTTATGATTTTTGTTTTGTTTTTACATTTTTCTTTTTCTTTCTACATTTCTTTAACTGCATAATTCTTTCTTTTTACATTTCTTTCCTTCTGATTTTTGTTTTGTTTTTACATTTTTTTCTTTCCTTCAGATTTTACATTTGTCTTTCTTTTTTTTCTTTTTACATTTCTTTTTTTCTTTTTTCTATATTTTGTTTTATGTTTCTTACGACTTTTATTTCTGTCTTTTGCTTTCTTTTTTCTTCCTTATTAATTTTTAACTTCTGTTAGTTTTTATTAACCTTTCTTGTTAATAATAATAATAATAATGATAATAATAATAATACTTTAATATTATTATTTATAAAATGATGATGACTTTTACTGTATCTCTGTAATGTTCTCACACACACACACACAGCTGCAGCAGTACCAGTACTACAGCGCCGGGCTCCTCTCCACCCAGGACCCGTTCTACGAGCAGCAGCGCCACACGCTGGGACCCAAGAAGAAGAAGATAAAAGAGGAGAAGAAGTTTAAAGGTAAAGTCCAGACTGAAGCTCCTCCTGAACGTTTCCCCTGATGAAGCCGTTTCCCTTCAGCTGCTTTATTTCCCTACAGCAAAGTTAAAGAAGATGAAGAAGAAGAAGAAACGAGGCGAGGAGTTCTCCGCCGAGGGCCGGCCCTACGTCAGCAAGATATTCGCCAAGTTCTCCCATGATGCACCTCTGCCCGTCACCAAGAAGAAGCACTTAACCATCGAGCAGTTAAACGCGCGCAGGAGAAAAGTCTGGCTCACCATCGCCAAGAAGGAAAACCCCAAAGTGTGTCTCTTTCCCTTTATTAAAGTCTCCACATTCTGCTTCTCACAACAATAAAGATACTTATCTGTCTGTCTGTCTGTCCGTCTTTCAGGCGTTTAAGCAGAAAGCCTCCGCGAAGAACTTTGTGTTGACCAACGCCAAAAAGGTAACAACATCACTGAGCTCCACGCTTTTCTCTTTTTTATTCAATTGTTGTTTTTTTAAATTAATTTATTAAAATTTTGTATAAAAATTTTGTATAAAAATTTTACATTTCATTTTACAAATTCTGTTGCCCCAAAACTGAACAAAAGTAACAAATTAAAAATACCACGATACTATAATTATTTTATCATTTCTTTTACTTTGTTAATTTTAAATAATAATTTATTAATTTAAATGACCCATTTCTAAAAGATAGTTTTTCTTAAAATGATTTTCAACTGAAAACCTTGTTGTTGTTTGTTCAAATAATGAAATACTTAAAGCTAAAATATTTAAAATGCTGTTTTTTTTTTTTTTCAGTTTAGTCCTAGTCTTAAAAAAAAAATAGTTTTTTTTGTAATTTGTTGCTTAATGAATAATCAGTCATAATTATGCATCAATTATACAAGTGCTATTTTATTGTGTTGTATTTAATTTAATGTATTCAATTTAATTAATTGTATTTAATTTGTTTATTTAATCATGCTTAATTTACTGTAATAAAATTTTCTTTTATTTAAAATAATTCAATTTGATTAACCTCAATTATTTTTTTAATTCTATTTAATTAAATTAGATTTTTAGTTTATTTTATTATACTTCATTTAATTTATTTAAATATTTAGTTCAGTTTAGTTTATTTAATTGTATAAATTTGTATTTAATTAATTTTTTTATTTTTTTTATTTTTTATTATTCATTTAACCTAACTTTTTTTTACCTAACTTTACCCTACCCTGAATGGTTTCTTGTAAACTTCACTGAAAACTAAAATTATTTCATTAAAAAAATTATTTTGTTGAATTTTGCAGTAGGGAGTGTTTAAAAAAGTAATTAAAATAAAAAAAAAATTATTTATAAAAATTGTAAAAGAATCCTTCTAAAATCTGTAAGAGTTTCTGAAACCTGTGTCTCCAGGAGAAAGGTTCAAGATGTGTTAAGTGAATATTTTTGCTTGAGGATGTTAAGTCTGTGTGTGTTGTGTGTGTGTGTGTGTGTGCTCAGCTGGCCCACCAGTGCATGCGTGAGGTGCGGCGAGCGGCGATCCAGGCTCAGAAGAACTGTAAGGAGACGCTGCCTCGAGCTCGACGCCTCACCAAGGAGATGCTGCTCTACTGGAAGAAGTACGAGAAGGTGGAGAAGGAACATCGCAAGCGCGCTGAGAAGGAGGCGCTCGAACAGCGCAAACTCGACGAGGAGATGAGAGAGGTACACACAGACACA
>JAQKPX010000020.1:17953521-17955804 GCA_030068255.1 Clarias angolensis
TGTAATTGTTTATTATGATATTGATATTCCTATGCCACGTCCTAATTTTAGCCGGATTACACGCGCAAGAATATCACGATAGCGCCTGTACTGAAAGATGCTAGCTTAAAAAAAAATAAAAATCACACAACAATTTACTTTTTATAGTAACAGTAAATCTTTTCTTTCAAGTGAATGCAAATCTTTCTTTTTTTTTTTTCCTTTTTTTAAATAATTTTTGGTTAAGTTTTTATTAAAAAATGTAGCTAATCGTAAAATTCGCTAAACTAATCAGACGCTTGAGTCAAACCTGTGTTCGTAGATTTTATTTCGTGTTCCTGATCGTTCGAGTGTGTCGCGTCGGCACGTCGTTCAATCCGGAAAATCAAGATCACGACAGAGAGGGGAGAAGGGAAAGGGGCGGGGCTTGCCGAGGGGTTAGCTCGATCGATCGTTTAATCCGAGTCGTATGTGGTTTGAACGTTCTCGTCACTCGAGTGTGACCGTATAACTCGCCATCACTGCTATCAAGGCTATTGTTAGCTTTTAGTTAGTTATATAGTTTTCAGATGTGTGTCGAACAACAATTAAAAATAAGTTTTTATTTTTTTTAAACAGGTAATAGAGGTCATAGTGCCGTGTGAATTAATCGATGATGTCATGAACTCGGTCTCAGTTAGTGAGTCGCTTTTCCATTCAGAGTCGATTCACACGTTTTAAATGATTCGTACCACGTTTTTATTGGCCTCAGTCGGGTCGATACGTCACGATACGACGTCACGTCCCCTAATTCAGGATCCCACCACCATCACCACCACCACCACCACCGCGCGGCCTTATTATAAGTCAAATACTCAGACTCCCTTTTTCCAGCTTTGACAAAATTTTAACACAAATTTTTTCCACAGGCATCTTCTGTTTTTTCTTCTTCTTAGAAAGTAGTGTTTTTTTGTTTTTTATTAAGATTTATTCTCTTTATTTTGAAAGATCTTTCCCGCTGCTCCGTATGTATAAAGCCGCATCGTGTTCAGTTTGCTGTAATGGTTCCCTGCTGGTTCGTGGCAGCATTTTTTTTTTTTAAAAAGTACTTTTTTTTTATAAAGCGAGAGTGCGCTTGAGGATAAGATGGATTTGGATGTTGCCTTTCTTCCTCACATGGCGCGTATTAACACCGTCTCTGTGTCCAAAACTCGGCGTGTGAGATTGTGCCCGGCTCGGCCCGACAGCACATGCACCAGCAGCTTCTGTTGTGGTGAAAGATGAGCGGTTACCGCGGCGAGCGCGCGCGCCCGCCCGCCCGCCAGCCAAGCTTCAGCACGCCTCCCAGTCCGTCTGGGTTCCGTCTGATCGCCACGGCGGTCTCTCTCAGAGCCGTGCTGACAGGTCGCGTCAGGGGTTTTCCGTTTGTTGATGATGATGATGATGATGATGAGGATGATGATGATTATGGTGGTGATGATGATGATGATTATGGTGGTGATGATGATGATGATTTCTGCTCCACAGCGTGCGCTGGAAGATCCTGCTCCAGTTCCAGTGCCGAAACCGACTGCTGCTCACAGGAACACCCATCCAGAACACCATGGCCGAGGTGAGACCGAGCGTGTGTCTGTGTCTGTGTGTGTGTGTGTGTGTGTGTGTGAGAGAGAGAGAATGACTCAGTGGGAGGATTTTTATAAATCTGTCTCTTTGGGTGTGTGTGTGTGTGTGTGTGTGTGTGTGTGTGTGTGTGTGTGTGTGTGTGTGTGTGTGTGTGTGTCTCCTCAGTTGTGGGCTCTGCTGCACTTCATCATGCCGACGCTGTTCGACTCCCACGAGGAGTTCAACGAGTGGTTCTCCAAAGACATCGAGAGCCACGCCGAGAACAAATCCGCCATCGACGAGAGTGAGTCCTCGCGCTCCTACACCTGCACCGAGGTCACCTTCACGTCTCACACGTGGACCCAAAACTCACGATTATTCCTGCAGTGAAAACACACCACTGATGTTCTCACTCACACACTCAACAGCGTTTATATATAGTGTGAATCAGTTAAATCTGATTCCTTTTTGTATTTGATTCATTTCACTTTGATTCTGTTTACATGATTTGACTCTGATTCATTTAAAGTTGATTCAGCTTAATTCAATTGCTTTTTTTTTTTATTTAATTCCTTTTACTCCGCATGGTTTGACTCTGAATCATTTTAGTGTGATTCAGTTGAATCTGATACGTTTGTGTATTTGATTCATTTCACTTTGATTCTGTTTACATGATTTGACTCTGATTCATTTTAGTGTGAATCAGTTAAATCTGATTCCTTT